>CAIGRR010431742.1:0-11810 GCA_903798365.1 Fraxinus sp. 1973-6204 | reverse complement strand
TTACAAGAACTTAAAACTAGTATAGATCTTCTCATCCAAGAATGTAACTAGGTGAGCTTTCCTGAGTTCCAAAGTTTTGGATGATACCCATGTACAAACATTAGTCAGACCTATGATTTTAATGAGTTCAGTTTCCCTTCATTTGTCTGAGAATAAAAAATTCTTCCCTTTTTCTTTTTTAAAAATGAACCCAATGTTGGGCAACTCAAAACTATTTTCTTCCACTTTCTACAACACCCAATAACACTTCAATCAGGCCGAAAGAAAAGGAATGTGACAGGCAACACAAACTGGACCCAATTTTTTTCCATAGTAGAGGGGAAGGCAAGGAGTTCTCAATTACCAATGGAAATCAAAGATCTAGGACCAAAATTTCATTTTGTCAAAATTAATATGCTGAAAATCACAACATGATCAATGAGCAAGGACTGTAGTCTTTCTATTTTATTTACTTTTAAGGCGCAAGGGAAGAGGATGTGAAAGAAACAGGAACCAAGCAACAATACAAGCTTTGTAACTCTAGNAGCAACAATACAAGCTTTGTAACTCTAGTTTAGTTTCACTTCCTTCGTTGCTCATAAAAGCAAAAGTGGACATCACATAGAGAGAGATCCTCCAATACCACCCCTCGAAGTTTGTAACTCTGAGTAGTGTTTTGTTCATGTGTGTGGGTGCGAGAGGGGGAGAGCATTAGTGTGTTTGTCTACATGTGCATGCGAGAGGGAGATTACAAATTTACAACCCTCACTAAAAATATTTGATTTCTATCACTTGATCATAAAAAGATAGGCAAGATAAAATCCACTTCAATAGGAGAAGATGTAATCAATTTGAGAAAGCTTCATAGATGGAAAACTAAACACTACATAATCAGCTTGAGAAACTTAAAAAGTGAATTATTAATTACTAGTATACCTTTAGTGTGACCTACGAACTCTTTCACTGGAGACATGACATTCCGCATATCCCAGAGCTGTACACAAGCATTAACCAATTACAAGGGTAATGAGTTGAGCAGATTCATGAACCGAACCGAACCGAACCGAGCCACGGCCAGCCCTATGAGAAACTTAAAAAGTTAATTATTAATTACTAGTATACCTTTAGTGTGACCTACGAACTCTTTCACTGGAGACATGACATTCCGCATATCCCAGAGCTGTACACAAGCATTAACCAATTACAAGGGTAATGAGTTGAGCAGATTCAAATTTATGTCAAAGTTGTTGAACCATGATCAATACAGACTCATTACCTTAAGAGAAGGAGAACTGTCTTCATCTGAAGCGACAATGAGCTGGGTAACAACGTCAGGATTCCACTGCAAGACAGAGCACCTCCTCTTAATTGAATCTGAGAAACTGTGAATTGGCAAATTTAAGTTCAGAAAGGAGGTGAATAGTTCTCAGTATTTAAAGATCCAGTAAGTTCATTGCCTAACATTTGATGGCAAGCAGTTTACCTTATGACTGGCTTTTGCTTCTTCAGATCCCACACAACTGGAATTACAGAGAAATATTTTTAACACAAAAGTGAATATGTAAAGTGAATAACATATAAGATATTACTGAAAAATCTCCTTACCGGTTGTTCCATTAAATGAAGTGGAGGCCAGTATATGCTGAACCTTGCTATTCCAGGACAAAAATGAAATTTCACCTTGAGTGGCTGATACATTACCCTGCACAAAACAGTTAAGTGAGTTCCCTTCATTTTTTTCATTGGGTGCTAAAAAAAATGGCAGTTGGTTATTCAATATGGAAGGATAATGATGAGATGGAATAATTCAGACTAACTATAGTGTTAAAGATAGTTTAGAATTCCAATCTCAGGGATACTACAAGCCTACAAAAAGAGACTTCTGTGAGTTTCGTCGATCAATTACATGAAATATCAGAGAAAACTTTGTACTCCAAAAGTACAAGGTTAGAGAATAAGCAGTTTCCCTTTTAAGATCAAAAATTTGTTTAGATACGGACAGGTAACACCGTCATTGACACATAATCAAGGGTGACAGGTGACCACGAAAAGGGTACATTGTACTTCATATCTCCTTCCAACAGTGACAAGCATATGGGGAGAACAATCCTTGACTTGCAAAGATCGCAAATCAACAAGTTCCTCCATGCTAGCAGAACTAGCAATAATTTCTTGACTACAAATTGTAAAAACCTCTTAATGACTATTGATTGTGTTGTCACCTCATCTTTTCATGGAAAAAATGATTAATGACCCATAGAGATAAGCCCAAGGTTACCGAATATTATGTCCAAAAAGTTGCAGGCAAGCTAATAAATCTTCCTTCCAGACTAAATCGAGAACCCCTTTTGAGACGGAATAGATATGCGTAAGCAAGGTTTTGATGCCCAACTTTTCAATATCCCAAACCTACTGTAATGTTTCCACACGAAAAATTATTATAATCAGATAATTCATTTTCAGTTTCCCCAAAATAGTAATTTAATTTCAAAGGAGCAAGAAAATAGAACAGCTCACAGTCAAGGTCTTGCAAGATTCTTCAGCTCATACATTTACATCGCATATATTCTTTATTTTAGAGACTATAGTACATCAGAAAATGCAAGAGCCATACTCCTTTTCCCTTTCTCTCGTACTTTTGAGTGCGTGCTTGTACGCATTGTGAAGTCAATAGCCAAGGGTTTCAAAAATTGACATGTGAACAAATTGTCGAAGCCCTCAACTAGAAGTCAGGACACTTGTTGAACTTGGATATGAATTTGCAGAGGTTACTTTATTTCTGTTTTGTATTTTCTTTCCACCATGTTTCATTGTAACTTCAATTTAACTGTGATATATTTGGACCAGAGCCATGTCTTCTTGTCGAGTAGAAATTACATATACAGCATTTATCAGATTTAATAACTGTAAAAATATTGAGAGGAAAAAATAGAGAAGGCGCCTCCAAGATAAGCATGTCATGGCTCTGTGATAACACTAAGTTCTAAAATGGAGCCCAATTGTAGGATTTCCCCTTGAAAAACCCCAGGAATCTCATTTTACTCTTTGCTTACTCCAATGTCCTCCCATATATAAATAATTCATTTCTCGGCAAGAAATGTTCTTTTGTCAGCCAAAAAAAGTCAGAGAAAAGTATGACACTTCCCATTATCCTTATACTTAACTCTTCACATAACAAAAAATTAACTTTAATGCTAAATGATTATGTACTTACAGTACTAGAATTCCAAGCTAACATAGTAATTGTTGTAACTATACTCGGTCATTGCACCCACAATATGATAAAACACCAGCTTAGCCGTAAACCAATTTCGCTAGCTATCTTCAAGGGTTTTAACATTCTTTAATGGTGTAGACCTTCTTCAAAAAACATAATCATTTTCTTCCAAAACCTCACCCCACTCTTCCCCCAAAAAGAGGGGGGGAAAAACAGAGTAGGAGAAACTGATAGTGTGGATGGAATGCCAAACACACTGCGACAACTACTAGTTTACAATACAGCTTTTGAACTCTTCTACTCAATTTTTTTCCCCCTGGAAGAACTTGACTTTAAGAATTGTGCATACAAATGTTAGATGTGGAGATCACAGATTGGCAAGGAACTCTGTAGGAAGCTATGATGGTTGGCATCATTAGTTCACTTCTTAAATACATTTAGCATTTATGTCAATTTAAAAACTCAATCAGAGGAAACAGGTTTCCTGCACGAAGACTTCATGTGTAATAACCGACATAATAACCTTCACAAAAAATTTCCACGGGCACATTATTTCATACCTTGAGAGGAGGAAAATGACTTGGTTCTGATGGTTTTGCGACATCCCATATATATATTTCACCTTCATCAGCCCCAGAAGCAAGGAGGTTTGGGGAAAGAACATTAAACTCCAATCCACGAACCTGAAGAGAGAGGTAAGTTAAAGATATCATTCTACCACCACCCGTCAAATAGGAAATTAATAAAAACAGAGAAAATGCATGAAGCAAGCACAATACAACAACAAAAACACTTACAGGCCCTCTATGTTTAGAAAGTTGGCCAACCAAAGCACTTTCACTTGTCTCGGAACCCTTTTTTGTGTCAGAACTACGAGAAGCATACCAACAAAAGGAATTAAGAACTTATGAAACAAGAATAGTCTTACTTATCAAAGAAAATCTAAAAACAGCAGTAGAATAATCAGAAGTCACGCAATATAAAATGCAAATTTGTGATTTCAGCAAAATTCTTGAAGAGACTCAGTACATAGGATAATAATTGAAAAAAAAATCTCCAATTCTAATTTGGAGGCTTAGAACAGGGAAATGGCAAATAAAATCTGGGTGCCAAGCATTACCAAAGTAGTGTACAAATGAAGTAGGCACATTCTAGCAACAGACAAGTAAGAGAAACAAAAAAGTGCAATTCTAAAGTTGGCGAAGGCAGCTCAGAAAGAATAGCTTCTGCATGCCATTAAACAGTACTAGAACAAATACCTTATCTTACAGTGTTCAAAGTATAAAAAAATATTTAACAAGAGATGGAAATATGATAGAAAAGATGCACAAATTCGAAAAAAAATAAGGAATAACAGGATTACATCATCCAACACAAATTCAAATTTCGACAAAACAATTCTCCTTCAAAATGATGTACGCCATTGAGACTCTACTTGAAAGAAAATGCTGCAGAATTTCCAGTTCAATTCAGTAGACATAGAGTGATCCGTTCACCAGTCATAAAATTTAAAATTTTCAATATTGCTGAAAAATTTTAGGTAACAATAATCAAATGCATTATGCATATGAGATAATATATGAATCATACAGCTTCGTATGATTCGATAATAAATTGCCTAAAAGCTATGTTTTCCTGCATTCTCGATACAGGACAGGAAAGAAAAGTGGTAATCATCAAATCCATGGATACTCAAATTCAAAAACAATACATTTGCTTATATCATCAAAATGTTGATCCAAATAAGATTACTAGAATTCGTAAGTTTTGTTAACAAAATTAACATCCAAATTCACCTCCTCCAAAGCTCATCAAATAATAAAAGAATAAGAAAACGAAAATAAATTTAAAAAAAAAAAAACTGAGAATCCGGGGACAAAATTCACCAGATCAGAGTATTGGGATTCCAAAGGCCAATGTTGCCATCTACCAGGCCACCAGCAATGAGGCCAAGCGGAAACTCCTCAGAGTTGGCGGGACCCTTTCCCCAGGAAATCCGATTGAAGCGCTCGGAGCTGGGGACCGTGCCAGCCAAAATCAGCTGACGATCGTCGGACACAAAGTCAAGCTCAAAGATGTCGAGATTCGCGGAGGAACTGAACTGCAGATCCACCGCCCCGGCCATTGTCCCCGCCGCCATGTACGGTCCCTCCGGCGCGAAAGCAGCCGAGGCCGATCTGTTCACCACCTTTATACACGACGCCATCACCCCCTGCAAATTCAATCCTCTACCTATAGAGGGATAGACAAAGGGAGATTCAGATTTATAGGGATAGAAGAATTGTACGTATAGATCTAGGTTTAGGGAAGAACTGAAACTGGATCGAGAGAGGGAGGGAGAGATTGAGTGTGTGAGTTTCTCTCTCTAGGGGGTTTTTATTTTATTATTTTGCTTTCGGTTCATTTTCTGGTTCTTTTGTTTCGATTTTTTCACTTGTTTTCTTGAGGTGTTGGACAGTGGGGATGAGGGCTATCTTGGGAATTTCAGTCTGTGATTTGTCAGGAAACGAATGAAAGGATGACACGTCAGTTTGGAGTGCTACGTGTAACATAATACGGAAATAACCTTTCCACGTCTTCCTTTGACGGTCGCCTAAGCATCAAAATCTCGACCGAGAAAATTGAGTTAAATGAATTAATTAAAATGTCCTTATTAAATATATCGAAGAAAAAACCATTTGAGTTCATTTTTCTTCAAATTCATTTTTAATTTATTTATGGAATTCACAACTTTATATCAATTTTTCAATCTCACATTCTAATCAACTTTATCTCAAAATTTACTATAAATCTTATTTTTAGCCAAAACACATAGTGCAAAAAAAATTAATGATACATTTATATATTTAAAAGCGGATTGGTCGGAGAGTAATAACTTACGCATGTGTGTGAAGCATAAAAACTCATGATCCATTTAGTTTGTGTTTCAATTTTGAATTCATTTTCAATTATCTGTTTTAAAAAATCTATTAAAAACGTGTTCCATTTGGATTCACGAAACAGAAAACTAACTAGGCTGAAAATGCTGGTATGAGCTAAGGATATAGCTTTCGGAGAAAATAAGGAAGAAGAAACCAAAGAACAAAATCTAACGTTCCATTACTACTTCGAAGAGAGAGTATGTTACACAAAGCAAGCAGCCGAATCATCTGGATGAAACAAGATGAAAAGTGAATCGACTAGGTCAGGGAATAAAGCAATTTTTGTATCACATCAAACACCAAATCTTAATTGATCATTGTATAAGGTCACAAGAATTAGCACAAGGAAATATCAGCTTGAGACGAATTTCCAAAACCGAGAAAGGCGTAAAAAGTAAAAAGAAAAAATTGCATTCCTTATTGAGTGGTTACGCTCTTTGCAAGATTCCGAGGTTGATCAACATTGTGTCCCCTTAGAACGGTGAGATGATAAGCCAATAGCTGCAGAGATTTGTAAAGATAAGATCAGTTAGCATTAGATCTTGCTTGAACTTAATAGACTTAACATGGCCATGTGAAAATATGAGGATATTTTCAAATATCAAAAGCTATACACAATCCACTCAAAAGGGAAATTACAAACTCATCATGCTCCAGAAAAATGGAGCAAATTCAGAATTTGTAGCTTAAACTATGAGTAGCCTTGAATTGGTGCTTTAAATATATGTTCCTCAATAAGGAACTGAACATTCAATCTCATAACAATGAACCTAATATTCCAGAATTTAACCACGAAACCATTTCCTTGACCAAGAGAGATTCTTAAAACTTTTTGGTATGCCTCACCATGACACTGGATATTTATTCTCAATGAACATATGATAAACTCAATTTGATATATGACCTGAGCACACCATTTTATCTTCGAGGATCAAACATTCATTTATATGATGAGTTTTGAAGTATTTATATTGTACCATAAAGGCATAAATAGATTTGCATGTGTATATATATATAGTTCCAGCAACGATATTGAAGTATTTGTATTAAAAGTAGCAGCTACTTACCTGCAATGGAACTATGTTAATTACAGGCTGCAGACAATCCTCGGCCTGAGGAACTTCAATGACACGGCAGGATCCACCAACGCAGACAGATGCTGCATCCCCTTTCGTGCACATAACTATAAGTCGACCTTTCCGAGCATGAAGTTGCTGAATGACTGACTGCTGTTTGCTGTCCACAACTAGAAATGTTAGAAGATGACATTAAAGATTATGAGACGAAGTTTTACATAGGAAAAGACTTACGAGAAACAAGCATCACGGGTAGCAATAACGAAAATTGGGAGAGTTTCATCTACTAAAGCCAACGGACCATGCTTCATTTCACCAGCAAGTATTCCTTCACTGTGCATGAGTGCCACTTCTTTTACCTTCAAGGCACCTTCCAAAGCTGTTGCATAGTTATATCCTCTTCCAAAGACAAGAAGTGATTGCTCAGAAATTAGTAATTTTGCAAGATCTTTCATTTCCTGGTTAAGCTTGAAAACTTCTTTCACTTTACCTGCAATATTTTTAAAATATATGTAACAGAGAAAAGACACTAGATCCAATACCCAAGTAATGGCATAGAATATGAATATGTATATGTAAGCACAAAAACAACTCCATTCTAGTAATTTGTAGAAGCAGCAAACAAAAAAGACATACTTGGCAATTCAAATAGACCATCTATTACTGCTTCCCTTCTTTCTTGACTAGAAATTGAGTCACCTCCAATTGCAAGGGCTAACATAGTCATCACCACAATTTGACTTGTGTATGCCTGTCAATGAATTTAATTACCTAATAAGACTGAAACCATGGAAGAGACACTGTTAAAGAGAGTGGGGGAGGAGGTAATTTGCAATTCACTCACCTTGGTGCTGGCAACACCTATTTCAGCACCTGCATTTATATGAACCCCACAGTGGGTGTTCCTAGCAATTGCACTGCCAACAGTGTTCGTGATACCAACACACAATGCACCATTTTCTAAGGCATACTCTAATGCATGTAAAGTATCAGCAGTTTCGCCTGACTGACTAACAAAGACAGCTGTATCTTCTCTGTATATAGGCCCCTGCCTATCCAGCAGATCACTAGCAATTTCCATTGCCACAGGAATACCTATGTCGTATTGTTAAATTAGAGAAATATCAGTGGTTGAAATTTTCACAAGTGTGCTTATATTGCCAACAACAAACACTCACCAGATAGTTCTTCCAAAATGGGTCTTGAAGCTAGAGCTGCATTATAACTTGTGCCACAGCCAATAAAAACAATTCTTCTGCTTCTCCTTATGGTTTTGAGGTGGTCCTTAAGCCCTCCCAAAAGTACAGTCTTGGCTTTGCACAGCCCTCCACGTATAAGCCTCCCTCGCATTGTTGTCGTAAGAGATTCAGGTTGCTCGTGAATTTCCTTCTGCATATAATGCTCATATTTTCCTTTGTTTATTTGTTCAACTTCCATCTCGAGAATGGATAGAGCACGTTGAACAGAAGCAGGCCTAGAAAGAGTTCCTCCACGCTTACCCTTAGCTTGGTCAAACTTCAAAATTGACACGCCTCCATCCTGGATCAATCAAAATCAACAGCAGTGACGACACTGTCCAGCACACCACAAGAACCATGCATATATTCATGTCTACATACATACATATGACATCCCATAATCTAACAAACTAGAATTGAGGTCACCAAAAATTAATCTTACAGAGTACCAATCAAATGCATCTGCAGGATTGTTTGTCTTCAGTCTTCAGTTACTAGGAATTTATAAGCAAGAGAAAGATATTTATTTAATTATAGTGATCCAAAATGCTTTTGTCAAAAAATTCCTTTCATTTTCAGATATTTATCTCAGTTTAATTACAGTGACCAAAAATGCTTTTGTCAAAAAATTCTTTCCATTTTCAATCTCTGTATTTATTGCACAAACTGAAAAATTCTTTGATAGGAAGTTGCTCCGTAAATATTTGCTAATATAATTTATGTAAAAGAAATTAGTCCATTTAGTCAGAATCTGATGTAATTTGACTAAAATGAATAGTTTTATTCAGTTATTTACTTTGTAAGAGGTATTTATTTAAGTTGAAAAAACTCATTAGTAAAAAAAAACTGAATCAAATTGATTATATGATTTAAGAAGATTGTAATTTTAGCTAGAAATTGATAATCTTTTGAGGAAGCGAGGTCTTCAGGAATAGATGCATTCCTTTGCATACTTGTTGTCTTCCATGGGAAGTACACATGAGGAATGGAAAAGTAACTTGAAAATTAGGAAACCCAAGGGTTAGATTGTAAGTGGTTTTGAACTCAGTACGGTGTCTGATAACATTTACCGTGACCAACTGCTAGCATTTTCCCCTGGAACCTAATTCTTTGCCAAAAGGTAAATCAGAACTAACTATTGCCTTCAACTAAATGGATGGATAATGGGATCATGACTAAAATTTATACAAAACCTTGTTCACTTTTAAGTAATACCCTATTCACCTCTGATTGGTGCCATTTAAAGTAGTAACAGTTCTATCACTTGTTTCTGGATGAAATCCAGGAGAGTTTTAGGTGAGGCATCTGTTTCTTAGAATTTTTACTAATGATTTGAAATCTAAATGATAAAGAGCAGATCTTCAGGCAATATTTAAATTACTTTAAAATTTATTTCCCATATTGTTGTCCTGACTGTAGGATTTTGGAGTCTAAATAGTTCTGGCATGCCATGTATGTCATCTTTTTTGTTCCAAAAGTTCATTTGGAAAACAGAAGTAACTTCTGAGTCAAATGCTTGGTTGCAAGAGCACAAACCTCACAAACACTTATCCCCTGATGTTTCTGTCAAGTGTTGGAGCAGGACTAAGACACATACCTCACTGCTCTTTTACCAGGGAGTCAAGGAAGAGATTAGTAGTAGTCTAGATCCCACTTCCTTGACTGAGCTTTCTATTATAAAATTTATTGGTTCTAGCAGAGTAGAGATGGTAAGATTTTGTGGAGATGTACTATGTACAATGCTCAGTCAAGTTGGTTAAAGAGCTTTAAAAGCTTATAGAATCTTTTTCTCCTTTCATAGTGCCTGTGGGATGAAGTGGTTTTCCTTTCTTCTTTCAACAAAAGAAAAATATATTTCACAGCGAAGCCCTGACAGAAAAGAGATCAGGAGAAAGAAAAAGAAACATAAAGTGAATCGCCAAATGAGAGTAACCTGGTGGAAAATGAAAGTACTCAGACCTTCAAAGTAATAACAAACAAAATCACTACCATGTGACACTTAATATCTGCTTGAAGTCGTTTTAATTATCAAGGACATAATTTGAACCATTAAATGGACATGATAGAAAGTACCTTAAGATGAACAACTTCACCATCCTCAATCACAAGGACCTTTTTTGTATGTTCTACCAGAGCATTGGCATCACTTGACAGAAATAATTCCTTGGGTTGCCCATTGCTTGATAGAAATTTAGTGTCATTAAATGATGCTCCAATGCTGGCCTCTTCTGCCAATTCCTGTAATAAGAGCGACGTCATTTCCCGAAACTGGTTGACATGAAATACAATAACAATCACTGTTTTCCTTCAGAAACAGCAAGCTTGTGCTTTGAAAGAAGCTTGGATCTTGCATTATGAATATACTACAAAAATCAAGAAAAATATTCCAATACACTATAAAACGTGATGGATCTGAATGAACTTAATTGCTCAACTAGGAGCTTCAAGTTGGAATCTAAAGAAGTAGCAGAAAAAATGTGACATGTCCTTTTCCTTTCCACTTCCCTTCCTAAGGGGATAAAAGAAGCGTCATAAGTACAGGGACAATGCAAATAAGATATTATTCTCAAAATTACAGAAGAAGAGGATCCTATAAGAGAGAAACAATAAGGTACAAAAGGAGAGGACAAGACATCTTCACTACAAGAAATTGACATATTAAATCAGCATATAATAAGTCAAATGAATCTTTCCAGCTCCTCTTGTTAATAAATCAAAGCTACATCACAAGCTCTTACAGCAGTAATTCATTGTGATGCAAAGAAGAGTAAAATCCCACAGTAAGTCCTGTGTTAAAGCTTGTTGCTCACTCTGAACTTGTTCTAACTTTCATGGTAAACTCATTTTGGGAACAACATGAAATGCTAACAAAGGAAGATCCCAACACCTACATATACCCCACTACTGTGACTCCAAATTAGCTTACTCCCTTACTCACCCAGCAACCTATTTCTGCCTTCTCCAACTTTCTAAAACAACTTGGATACGAATTTGCTAGAATGCAATAGTTTAACAATTAGATGTTGTTTCGCATTCATGCAAGGGTCCAACAAAGTTTTCACTTACTATGTAACACCAGAATAATGATTCATCAGCATGTGTGTTCTCTCGGAAAAGGAGAGTAGGATTGAACAATCTTTCCAGTTCCTTTGTTTTCCGTTATGGGAAATAAATTAACATAACCTAGAAGCATCAATCTGAAAGCCACAATTACTTATGGCTTTTCCATAGCCATGATGCAGGAATTGAAATAAAGAGAGATGAAACTCAATTCCTTCCAATCTCATTATGGGGTGTATATTTGTAAATTGGGACGTGAATATAAAAGACTTTTATATTCTTTTTCCCTACTTGAATTACAATCATACAACTCCAATAT
>CAIGRR010431695.1:0-12769 GCA_903798365.1 Fraxinus sp. 1973-6204 | reverse complement strand
ACATCACTAATTATTTAATTAACCAAAAAAATCACATCTTTATTAATAACAAATTAATTCTTAAACAAAATTATTAAATATAAACTAAGCAAACGTGCATTGCACGTTGCTTGCACCTAGTATTGTCATAAACTTCAACAGGAAAAAGGAAAATAAATAGAAAAATTAATTACTGCACTGAATTAAGCCCCTGTTTGACAACCATTAAAATGAATTTATTTATTTATTTAGTTATTTTTTTGAGAAAAATGAATTTTAAACTAGTAATTTTTTGAAGAATATGCGATTAAAAGGTAAGAGAATTTTTTGAATTTACATTCGAAGGAATTAGCGCCTACCAACACTATATGAGATAATAATTTTTGAAATATTTTATTTTTAAGAATGTGTGGTTAAAAAGAAAAAAAAAAGTTTCGATTTTATGTGTAATATTATTTTATCGAAAGATGTGTGGTTGATAAGAAAAGAGAAAAAAAAAAATTATAATTTTAATGGGATCCAAACGGGGCAGAATTCAATTGCCAACCCTCATTTCCTAAAATTACGAAACCCCTACGTTGCATGCAAAGGTATTTCCAATATAAAATTCCCAAGGGCTAAAATAAGTACGAATTTAGTTAAAATTGGACCAAACTTGATAAGTGCGTAAGCTAATTGATTAAAAATTGTGCCCAAAGGTACAATATTAGTCATTTTGCCGAAAAGCGTACTCTTCCCACGAGTTGCCCATTCCCCTAATCCACGTGAAAGAATTATGATACACACTTGACACAATCTCGAAGATAGGGTGTGGTCCAATATTCTTCGAATTAACTAGTCACGAATATAATATACTATAGAATTAAAATATTAGTGTTGAACCGTGATTAATTACCGTAATTAACTTTTATTAGCTAGCTTAATTGAAATTTTTATATTAATCGTAGTGAAGTCTCCTCAAGTCGCCATTCGAGGAGATTTTAATTAAGAAAAAAGAATATTACAATAATCATATAAAACAAAGAATTAATATAATCAAATTTATAGAGTGGTACCTACTGTAGGATCAAGTTTCAACCATTTCATCTTAAAATCAAGAATTAATCTACTTGTACTAAACCTTTTATAGCATTCGACCACTATCATTTGAGTTGGTCAACTCATGGATTTAAGAGCGGCCTTGTTGCTTCCCAAAGATTCCTCTCTCAACGTGAGGCTCATGTCATTCGAACTCATGATTTTGATTCTGATACCGCTTGTAGGATCGAATTTCAATTATTTCATCTGAAAATCAATCGATGTTTTTGTCATCAATTGGGTTTTATGACATTCAACCACCATCATCCGAGCTATCCAACCCATGGGCTTGAAAACAGACTTGTTGTTCCCCAACACTTAGCACATAATTGCAAAGGGTAATTAAAGACTCGTTTGACATGACTTTGGAGTAGTCACAAGAAGATTTTGAGAATCAATCCATAGGTATAAAAGCGACAATGTTGCTCCATAACACTTAGCACATAATTGCATAAGGTAATTGGCTAGGGGTCTAGGGCCTGTTTGACATGATTTTCGAGAAGTCAAAATGAGTTTTTGAGAACCAAAAGCTACTTTTGAATTCAATATAATTCCCTCTAAAAGTTCGTTCGTTAGAAGAAAAAAAAATCCTTTTAAAAATTAGTTTTTAAATACTATTTTAGGAAATTCTTCTATAGGAAATAGAAAAAAACAAAAATCTTACCAAACAAGCCTTTAATTTGGGTGTTTAACCCATGTTTGGTATACATTATTTCAAAACTCATTTTAAACCATACATTTTTCAATAAAATAATATTTTTCATCGCATTAATAATTTTTCCTTACTTTTTAACCGCATATTTTCCATCATATCACTATTTAAAATACATTCTTTTCTCAATAATATTCATCAAACACGCCATTAATTATAAAACACACAAAATTCTACATCAAGTGTTAAAAAGAAGCATTCTTGGATCATGTGCATATCATGCACATCATGATTGTTGTTGGTACTAATCGTGAGAAATACATCCATGCCTTCTTTATCATCATATACCAAAAAGACACCATATAATTTATCATCACGCCTCATTTTAGAAAAGATGAAATCTCTATGTGGTCCTAATATATATTCCTAGCACCTGTTTTCATAGGTTAATTAGTTGTCAAATTTTGAATCTTCATTTCAACTATACATTTGTGAGTCACATTTGATCTGCTACGCAAATGTCTAAGATGTGCCGCGCGACATGTAATATTTCATGATAGATTGATAAATTATTGGATCGAGTTGAATTTGAACCAACATCAACATGTTGTCTACATAATTTACAGTTGTTCGTTACCATCAAACTACTCATGCATCATCAAGGGAAGAATCCATTTTTGGCCACAAACAAACGATTCACATTGACTCGAAAACTTATAATATTTTTACAACTTATACGTTTCATCACTATTTAGTAGAAATAATTAAGCATGAATACGTTAAATACCTAATAATAGATCGGTTGAATAGCATCTCTTTCCAAGAACACGTTTCTTGTTTTTATTTCTTTAACTTAGTGATTTTTGTGTAGTAGTCATTGACCTGGTGATCCAGATGCAAGTTCAGATCAACCGTTGTTATTAGAGCCCCATTCAATAGAGATTAAAATCCGATTAAAATTGAAAATATAGCCGTTATTGGATCATACTCGTTTAATAACAGTCAACAATAACGACTAATTTTTCAATTTTAATCCAATTTTAATCTCTACCGAACAGGGCCTAGGTGTTACGGCTGTTAAGTCCTATACTCCTATTTTTTAAAAATAAAAATAAAAAATAGTATAACAAGACGCTCTTCGCCGTGTTTGCTTTGATTCTAAACGAGGTGTTAAAGGTTTGATAAATAAATGGGTATCCAAAAAAAAATTAAAAAATAAAAATAAATAAATAAATGGGTATCCATGTGGTGACATTGTAATGAGAAGGGCATTGCATTTAAGTGTAGAACTGGAAACCACTACTTTCCAGTTTCCACCCTCCTTTAAGCCTTCTTTAAAGTTCAAGGAAGCATTAAACAAATACACCTCAAACTTCTACGGTCCCAAACCCAAACTAACAGCTTTTCTATTAACTCTTCAGAATATATAATTTGGGACCATACCCAACTAGAGATGGCAATGCCGGCTCGACCCGTATGCACACGAGTTCGGCCCGTGCTCGTCACTAGCCGAGCTCGTGGCTTGTTTATTACAAGCCGAGCTTTTGCTCCGCTCGTTACTCTTGGACCAAGCGAGCTCAGCACGTGAGCTCGTGGCTCGCGGGCCGAGCCGAGATTCGGCCCGCGAGCTCGTCAATTTTTTTTTTAAGATAAACTTTTTTAAAAAAATAAAAATAAAAATAAACCTTCGATTTGGACAAGTCCACGAGCCGAGCTCGCTCGCCGAGCGACCGAACCAACGAGCTGCTAAGTCTGTTTGCCACCACTATTACTATGCACAACCATGTGTTGAAAGGTGGGGTCTAAGTAAGCCTTGGCGTGAGCAATAAAAAATGTGGCATGCATATAAAAATTGCGAGAAAAAGGCGGTCAACGATACTTCGACCTCCTATAATGCGGGTCTAGGTGCTAAAAAGCGTGACGAACGAAGGCTTAAACATTAAAAGGCACGACAAATACGAGCCTAGGAGCTCGCTCCATTTTAATTTTCTAAAATTATCCAATTTGCCGTCAGATAATGAATGAGGCAACTGAATAGTGCACCAACTTAATTGGAGTTGAATTTTTCTCTCAGGAGGCTGCCCAACTAACAAACATTTTTTCAGAAGAACATTAATTGGGCGTACTGTAAAGCGACATTACGAGCCCTTTCATAATAAATATACTATTATTAAATACAAACAATATTAGTTTATTTCTTCTTACAACTCATAATTTTTCACATTTTCTACGTGATAATGTTTATTAGTTCCAACAGTAATTAATTTAAGAATAACGATACTCATCGTATTATCGGTCTGAATGGTTGTGATCAACGTCCTTTCTTTAATTTTAGTACTTTATCATATTGGAAATATGGAACGATGACATCCATAATCGATTATGATCATCATCATTTTAATGACAACGAGCCCTCTAATTCATTATCCAATATATATCAAAATGCATCACAACTTCATTGAATAATGAATGAGGGGATCCACAATCATCTAACGTCCTAAACAAATAATGATTATCATTGATAATAGATAACATTTGCATCTAATCGGCAGAATAAAGATTTAAACTTATCGTATTTGTAAATATGATAATCACCTTATTAGTTAAAGTCTAACTTTAATTTTTATCCTACATTCACAATTACTATTTGATAAGTGCGTTTTCCAACATTTATCTTGCCACAAAATATGACTAATTGTTGACAAAATGTTTGAATATGGCCTAATTCTGCATAATTTCGTTTTGTTGTATTATATTGATGGATATGACGGAACTCGAGAAAAGATATGAAAAGGGATCAAAACGGAAGAAATAAAAGTTTAGGGATCAAAGTGCGAATAGTCGAGAGATTACGCGAAGCACGAATTAAGAATTTAAATGAGATAAGTACTAAATTTGATGACTATAAGGGACGTTAGAAGAAGGAGAATGAAGACAAGATGTCAAAATGGGAGAAAAAATGTTTTGAGGACTAAATTGACACAATTGGAAGCTCCTCCCTATCATGCGGTCGCATGGTAGAATTCTCCATGCGACCGCACAACCACCTGCAAGGAATACATAGGCGACACTTGGAGGAACCATGCGGTCGCATGGCTTATAACCATGCGATTGCATGGTTGAGTTTCGATGCCAAATTTATGGTTTCCTTATTTCTTTCAAACACTTAAAGAAACAAATCTTGGGATGCATATAAAAGTTTAGAGCCGTCAAATACGAGGGAGAGACCCTAGAACACACGTTGAAGGAAATTTTGAGCCAAAAATACGAGGAGAAACACAAAAATTGATGGGATTTCGAGCAGGATATTAAACCAGTGATGTCGTTTCTTCAAAAATTTGTGTGTTTTATTATTTTCTCCATGTTAGACTAGATATTTCTATAATAGGAGAACGATGAACCATGTGATGCAATCTTTTAATTCCTAATTTTACATTTTTGACATTAAAACACGTTATTTGAATATGAATGATTTATATACAACTATTTGTCTCCACAATTATGTACACAAATGATTGTATGAATCTGGTGGCATATTTCATGCATTCGAGAGAAGTGAAATAGGCTCGACAATGTATAAATCATCGTAGGGTCCGATAGGGAATAGAGATATACCGCTATACTTTACGTGAATCTTTAAGTGTTCACAAAAATTCATGCATTCTTGTATATTTGCATTCGTCATAGGGATATAGTCGGGTCGTATATGAGAGTATGTTCAATATTACTCGAGAAAGATTGTTAGATAGAATAATATTGATTCTTCGAAACTTCAACCGTTTTGTCAATTTGTAGAATTATGATTAAAAAAGATCATTGCATGTGGATTCGTGATCCTAGAATTTCTTTCATTCATTAAATTTAACAACTCGTTTTCAAGCATTGTTTTGCATTCTAGTTCAATTAGTTCGCTCATAATCACATTCGTAAAATAGTTTTGTCACAACTTCCACTACAACATAAAAATGCTATTTTCTTGTTTCGAATAAGGTCAAAATAGTAAAACTGAACTAACTCAATCACTGTGGGAGGATGTTCGGAACTCTAAATTCCACTTTATTACTTGTTGCGAATTGTACACTTGAGAAATTTAAAATCAAAATACATTTTCAAATAACACTATTTTTATTACCCACATATTTCATGAGATCTATTATTTTTCGTTATAATCTCTTTATAACTTTATCAAAACAAGCTCATAATCTAAGGGCACATTTGGCGGGATTTTTACTTTTACTTCTTGTAGAAAAGTCTAAGATAAGCTTTTTCTAAATTTTCTTTTAGCCCAACAAAAGATTTTCAAATAAATATCCAAAAAGTTTAAAAATATTTTCTTAATCACAAAAAGTTAGGACGGATAGTACAATTTTTCATATTTAGAGAAGGCATAATAAATAAGTGAAATATAGCCCTGTTTGGTTTAGATAAAAATCCAATTTTTAGTATGTTCTAATAAAAATTGATGAAATATATAATTAAAATTAAATGCTGACTCTGCCTTTATTAAAATTGAAAGAATTAAGCTACTTGACCCCTTTGGATTACCCGACCCCACCGCCTCTCTCACAATGTGGATGGGCCCGAGGTGAATAAAATAATCACCGGGCCCCCATTGTGAGGGGGAAGAGTGGGCCCGAGTAAAGTTACATGTAACCCAAATGGTACATGTAGTATAACCCAAATTGAAATTACTTTTTAAGCTAAACAAAACAGGGGCTAATTATTATTATTAGAAAAGAAAAATGTGAACCATTCGAGGCTGGCTATTTTAGTAATAATCTTGAAAACAATGTCCACATTCATTAACCCCGCACTCTTTTTACGTGGCTTTGATCCTCATCATCCCCATTCATTAAAGTACAGTTGCGCTAGCTCCGCCCGTATCTGCATAACATCTGCATACAAATATATATACGTTTATTATAGACACATATATACATACAGCTCTCTGCACTGCACTTGTATGTAACGATCGAATAATAATCAGTCAAAAATAATGGGCTCGTGCTTTTCTCGTGATAATGAATCGACGGCGAAGCAAAGGCAGTCGAAACGAGTGGCAGCGGCGGGAGGTGGTGTTGGGAGCAATCGGTGGACGAGGATTCGTTCGTCGAAGAGAGATGAGAATCGAATTCATGAGCAAGCGTTGGCTGCGGCGATTCTTTTCCAGCAGCAGATGGAGAACGGTGGCATAGCACCGTTTGACCGGTCCACTTCTTTGAGGTATCCGAGTGGAAACTCGAAGAGGAATCAGGCTTTTCCTCGGAGCTCTAGTTCCAGAGCTCGGTCTCTCACTGACCCTTTGCTTCAACCACACCAGCTAGTTAAGCAGGTAAATTCTGTAATTAGCGTTCGTTTTTCATTTATTTATTTTGATTTGATTTGAAATGACTTGATTCTTTGTTTTTATTGTAATGTTTTGGGTTTTATCCGAATAACTGATAATTTTGGAAAATTTTGCACTCAGTTTTTTTTTATTTTATTTTGAGCTTGAGATAGTTTCGAGAAATTATTATTCGTAATTCCGATATGATTGATCTTTATCAAATAATCAAGAGTCATGCTGTAAAGCTGGAGAATAGGAAACTCCTTTAATCATTTTGCAGTCAGGTGAAATATTTGTCGATATGTAATTTACTAATTTTTTGTCACCGTGTAATTCTTATTAATAAGTTTATTTTTGAGGGGGAGAGAGATTACACCTTGAGAAACTTTCATGAAAACCACTATCTAGATCTTCTATAAATTTTCCATTTAAATGGAAAAACAATATCAATATGTATATAAAGTGTAGTTTGGAAAAAGCATCAGCCTGACTACTGAACGACAAAGGAAGGATTCAATTATAGACGGAGCTAGTGTGATATTGGCTCTTGGATAGTCTTCTATTATATACTTTATTCTTTCTTATGCGAGTTCTGTTCGTTTTGCTTTTTCCTGCCATGGAAGTATTTTTATTTACCTTCTTCATACCAGAGCTTACAGATTATACTCCAAGTGTCCAAGTCAGGTATGCTTTTGTGTTTCGTAATTTTCCATTATTGATGAAATCATGAAAGCAGTCAAAATGTTTTCATTTTTTTCATTTTTAGAAGCTTTTGCTATTAGTTGTCCATTCAGCGGATCAAGTTCAATGTTTTTTTATTATCACTTGTCAGTTATTGCTTATTATCAAAATGCTCAATGCTTAACGTTAAACAATCCTAATGTTGAGCGTGGTCCCTTTTTCACACCCAAATAGTTATTATATTCAATCACATTTGTGGAGCTAAAATGTAGATTCCTTTTGCCCAGTTTTATGAATTGATTCAAAGATGTAATTGTTCTTATTTTGGCTTTGACTTAAATGTCTAACCACATGTTCTCTTTGATAGGATATCAATGTCGATGATCTAGAGACCAACCATTTTGTCCTCGTTCATGGTGGTGGTTTTGGTGCCTGGTGCTGGTATAAAAGTATTGCATTACTTGAAGAAGGTGGATATAAAGTAACCGCAATAGATTTGACTGGTTCTGGGATTCATTCATTTGACACAAATAGCATCACAAGTCTCCATCAATATGTGAAGCCACTTATTGAATTTTTTGAAAAGCTGGCTGATGGGGAGAAGGTTATATCTTCATGCTGTTTCTTTACTTCTTTTCATGCAGTTCTCCTTTTGTTCTCTTTTGTTTTTCACAATTATAATAATAGAAGTAAAATGGGTAAACCTAGTGAATGGAGCAAAAAAGGTTCTTGGCTGTGTTTTCCATCTCTTGCAACACAGGATGCTATACATTTGGTTAATCAAAGCATTTAGTTAAATTGTTCACATGGTTTATTATGAACTCTGAAATTCTTCAATGAGTTGCCTTTGGCATATGAAAACATAAACCTTTGCAGCTAAATACGTATTACACTTCATTCATAATCTAATATTTCTTCTTCAATATTTCATTTGCATACGCAGGTGATTTTAGTAGGACATGATTTTGGTGGGGCATGCATATCATATGCAATGGAGTTGTTTCCCTCCAAAGTTTCAAAAGCTGTTTTTACTGCTGCAGCTATGTTGGTTAGCGGGCAAAGTACCCTTGATATGTTCTCCGACAAGGTTTGTTTTTGATCCAGAGGTTGTATTTTAAAGAATGATTCTATCAGCATATGTAATGCTGAGTTCTAGACTAACATGGATTTACACCCTCTTATTGAGCTTTATAGGGGAAAATGTAAGAGAATTCACTTAGGACTCAAAAAAGAGTATGACCTTATTGATGGTGCAGGATTATTACACATGTCACGAGTCAGCTCATAGGAATTGTCCAGGCAACACTGGATCATATTAATAGTTAGATATGGAGTGTCTGTGGTTAAAAATATTAGTTTGAGAAATTTAAGAGGCATTTAGCATATCCCAGTGGCATGATTTTGAATTTCCTTTTTCTCCTATTGCTTGGTGGGTGACATTCCAGAATCGGTAGGCTAAAAATGAATCTGAGCAGCGAGATTCACTTCAGCCTTGATGCTTCAACCTGAAATTTAACATTATAGTCTCTACACAATTTGAATTATTAATATTTTAGTGCATTTGACATGTACTTTCTATGTATAATTTTGTGCAAGCGAAATATGATAATTATGCAGGTGGATTCAAATGATCTGATACGACAGGCTCAGGTGTTCATTTATGCTAATGGGAACAATCAGCCTCCAACTGCTATTGATTTCGATAGAGCTCTATTAAAGGAGTTACTATTCAACCAGAGTCCTGCCAAGGTATGGTGCACATGATGTAATTGTTCTTGTAGATATATAAACAGCTACCAATAGCTGTCTAATTCTTCTCCGCATAATTGCAATAAACATTGCTGATCTCAGAAAAGTTTTTGTGGTTTCTGTTGACAAGTGTGATGGAAACAGTGTTAGTTTTGCAAATTTGACGCTTTTACTACTAATTGTTGTGGCTTAGTTGTTCACCTGCTGCTGTCTTACCCTTTCTGTGGTTATCGCACATTTTCATGTATGCATCATTTTTACTCTTGCTCCTCATTTGTTCATTTCCAGGACGTTGCATTGGCATCAGTCTCAATGAGGTCGATCCCTTTTTCACCAGTTCTTGAGAAGCTCTCTCTTTCTGACACAAAGTATGGCTCCGTGAGACGGTTTTATATTGCAACTCTAGAAGATAATGCCATACCCATTGCTTTACAGGAAAGCATGATAAACAAAAGTCCCCCTGAGAGACTATTCTGTCTTAAAGGCACTGATCATTCACCATTTTTCTCAAAGCCTCAAGCGCTACATAAACTGTTTGTGGAAATCTCGAAGATCCCATGAGCTTACATTTATTTCCTTGGGCTAATAATTTTTCACTGTGGCTACTGACATGCTTTCAAGCTTCAAGCACCTCATATGCAACTAAACATCCTGATGAGGCTATCCCAAATCAGAGATGTTGCTCGTAGTTTTCATAGATTTGGGCTGACATGAGTGATAAATAGCTTATTGACGTTTAAGAAACCATGTTGGTTCTATTGAATTGGTAGAATGTACAAGTTATACACTGTTTTATAAGCCGTGGAATAAATGCCATTTCTCGTCAAAGTTTGGATTAATTCACTAGGTTATCGAGATTATCGTTGACATGTTTTTGTTACGAATAATTCTACTTGTCCATAAAGAGTTACATAAAGTTTTGAAAATACATTTAAGTGTCAAAAAGAGAGAGAAAAAGGTTTTTTTTAAATCATTATTTGATTAAAGAAATTTTGATCAAATCATATGTTACCACATCTTGTATATGTACTCCAATCCATAAGTTGTGATGTACACGTAGCACAACTCTTCTATTTCATCTGAATGATAAAACATATATTCTTGCATTAAAGTAACTCGTGAATTAGTGCATTGAGAAATTTTAGAATTTCATAGTACATAAATATAGCGAATATATAAATTAAGAATCATTATGACTAGCACGGTATGGTTATACTACAATCAATACTTGTAAGTTTTGAAAAGCAATGTATTTGTACATATCATAGTTATGGAATATCTATCTTACAAGAAAATATTCATGGTACATGTCACGTTCCAATTGAATCCAAAGTGGACTTGGGATGAGACAATCTAGGTCTCTACAGTAATTAGATTAGAGGACAAGGTTAAAAGCATTTCAAATGAATGGTTCAATAATTCTTAAATAACTTCTCTACTTTTTAACCACAAATTTTTCGGAAAACACACTTCGCGCAAAATCTATTCTCAAAAAATGGGAATATAAAATAAGGGAAAAGAGTGAAACAGAACGAGGAAACCCCTCCAAAACAATACCGTAAGGTCCAAAATAGATGTCAACCAATTGGATATTAAAGAGGCAAATTTCAACAACAATTTACACACATTAGAAGCAAAATGCAGATAACAGGAAGCAGTCACTAATCAAAACTGCAGCATGCTACCTCTCATTGTATACACTAGTACAGCTCAGTAATCTATCGTCCATCACAGCAAAATACCCAACTATATCATTGAAAGACAATCATATCCATATCTCAAAGATAACATTCTCACAACAAGGATAGTCCGCCCAGACAAAGTCAATTTAAAATGCAAAAAAGAAGCCCAAGGGATATAAAAAAATAGTAGAAATATATTGAAAACTAAAACTTTATGATGGATAGGTCATTTGAGGTGTGGCAAGATTTTTGCATTTAACACGCAAAAATAAGCCTTCTTATCTTCTAATGGGATTTGGTATGCACAAGGGCCTTGTTCACATTCAATAAAGTTCTACAAAAGCTCGTAATCATGTTTGGCAAACTCTTTTTTTTTTTTAATAATATTATTGGATCCTACAAAATGTACAAATAAAGGTGGATAAAAACTGATAAGTCTTGCAAAATGTGCAGATAAAAATAAAGTTCGACAGGCTCATAAGCATTTATAAGCTTTGCCAAAGGTGCGCTAAATATGTGCTGATATAATGACCCCACCATACCGTGTGAAGAGCTACCCTTGCTCGACAAGTTGTATTAGAAATATACAGTAAAACAAAATCCAAATATTACTTTACCTTCCAAGGGCACAGCCTTGATAAATTTATAACCCATATCATCATTGACAAGATCATTAACATATACAAATGCAGAAAAGCCTAACTTGCATCCAGAATGTTCATAATCTGTACCTGAAATCAATGCACATAAAAGTTGAACGCACAACTTGTCAACTGGTAAGCAAGACAGCAAGGAAACCTCAAAGCAATAATAAGATGAATTAAAAGGCGCACAGTCAAATCACAAAACAAGAGAAGTAAAAGCACAATTTAAGGTTAAGATCACGAGGGAGAATCGTATCGTATAATTAAAGAACCATTTGAAGTGTTAAAAGGACAAAAACCACATTATAAATCCAAAAATAAAGGCTGAAGAATGAAAATTGAACCCGTGATCAAGTCAGTAGATTAACTTCAAATCTCAATTCAAGACAAAATCTGAATAATAAAATCAAATAGAAGTATTGCGTTCTTACATATTGTTCATCCGAAAACATCCAATCCTAATACAAAAGAAAAGCAGAATATAACGCAAAACTCTATAAAAGATAGGTATGCTTAGAAGCCGAGCTTGGTACGGCGCCAGTGACGGCGTTTGGCGTTGTAGCGGATGGTGTTGTCGGTGCGGAGGCGGATCCAGTACGGAATTGGCCTATTCTGCCTCTGCTTCTTCGCAAGCTTCTTCTTGATCATGAATGTCTTGTGCGACGGCTACACATTAAAAAAAATTAAATAAAAAATAATAATAACAACACACATAAAACACCCTAAATTAGATAACAGTGTCCAAAACTTCATTGAAAAATATACACAGAGATATAGAGTGAGTGTGTGAGAGATAGACGCACCATCTTGAGTTCTGGTGGATGAAGCTTCCCTCCGTTTACGGCTTTGAGCAGAAGTGCTGTGAAAGCAGAGAGGCGGAATTGTAAACCCTAATCGCCTATTACTGTATATATATATTGGAGATATTGCTCCGAATTGTCCGTCTATGAGGAGAAAAGTGAAAGAAAAAATGGAAAAA
>CAIGRR010431622.1:0-11780 GCA_903798365.1 Fraxinus sp. 1973-6204 | reverse complement strand
ATGTGTCGTTAAAAAAAAAAAAAAATGAATTTGCGTGTAACATTATTTTACTAAAAAAATATGATTGAAATGAAGTCAAAATACTGTTCAAGAATACATTTTGATTTAAAAAATGAGACTCAAACAAGAGCAATATTATTCTTACTTCTAGTAACGATTTGAGACCCATTTTCGGAGGAAAATATATTTTGAAATATTCATTTTTTGAAAAATATGTGATTAAAAAAATTGAGTGTATGTGTAAAATTATTATACGAAAAAATGAGGTTGAAAATGAGTTTTTTGAAAAATGTAAGCAAAACACAAGCTATTATGTATATTTATCTACCACATATATGACACTCGAAATTTCCATAATTGAGGCTAAATAGGGAGCAATCGCCTCCACAGTCTCGAGCTCGCTTAGCTTGAATTTATTGTCAACCAATTAATTAGAGCTTGTTTGAGAGAGATTTCTCGAGTGAAAATTATTCTTTTTTTCTATTTTTTTTTTAAATGTGTGGTCAAAAAGTAAAAATAAAATAAAATTATGGATATAGTTAAAATATTCTGTCTGGATATAGTTAGAGCTTGAATTTATTGTCAACCAATTAATTAGAGCTTGTTTGTGAGAGAATTCTCGAGTGAAAATTATTCTTATTTTCTTATTTTCTTTTTTTAAATGTGTGGTCAAAAAGTAAAAAAAATTTATGGATACAGTTAAAATATTCTGTCTGGATATAGTTAAAATATGAATATTTCTAATTGTACATAAGAGTATTCACCCCTCACATGGATGTGGGATCATGTGAATAAAAAATATTTTCTTTAAGTGGGTCTCACCTTCCATGTGAGGGGGTGGATATCCTTATGTACACCAAATTATGTACCACTAGCAATTCCCTTAAAATATTCTGTCGAATATAATTTTGGAAAAAATAATATTCAAAAAAATTTCTAAATAATGTCTTACTCCTAGTGAGAGAGTATAAATATTATACGCACTTTTTCCAGTCTTCTAGAGAGACGTATAAATAAGTTCCTTGATCAAATTCCCTTGGTAACATTAACATGTATACACGAGAATAAACATGCTGGCGAGTCTGACTCGCTCTTGTTGATTTTATTGTGATAATTTACTGCGCCATTCAATGAATTTCAGTTCCCATTTCATCACTTAACTAGGGTTCCTCTAATTTTAGCTCTTCTTTCTAGTTGCCCGCATTAAAATATATACTCAATTTTCATCACTCTGTTTTCCTGCTGGTAAAGAAACACAGAGGAAAAAAAAAAAAAAAAGGTTCGAAAAGTTTGTATCCTTATTTGTTTTCTTTTTTCGAATTTCGATTCTTTTTATCAAGAAACGAAAAGGGTTTAACTTTTTATGTTATTTTTATAATATTATATTTTATGTTTATTTTTCTTTTTGTTCGACTGATTTATTATAGAAATAGTATCAGTATATGTATGTACTCTTGAGGTGTTAGTGATTTTGAAGATTATGCACGGTTACAATGCTCTGTGTAGTTATGTTCCTGCATTTTGTATTTATTATCTAATAAGTTCAATCAATTTTGACAATAATNTTTGTTCGACTGATTTATTATAGAAATAGTATCAGTATATGTATGTACTCTTGAGGTGTTAGTGATTTTGAAGATTATGCACGGTTACAATGCTCTGTGTAGTTATGTTCCTGCATTTTGTATTTATTATCTAATAAGTTCAATCAATTTTGACAATAATTATGGGTTTGGATAAGATATGCTGTTTGTTGAATTGCAGAATTGATTTTTATAATTTCGAATGGGATTCAAGGAAGTATATAAGGCGTTGCTGGAAATTTTCCCACAGGTAATTTGGGATTTCTAGGTTCCAAATTTTATTGGTGATCATCTGTATATGCTTTTCTTTGTGATTATCTTTTCTTGCTTATTCTGGGCTTCAAATGAATAGGTATGATTTTGGAGTTGTAAATACATGATGTTTGTAAATATTTTGCTTGTACTTTTGTAATTGGAATGTAACATACTATATTTAACATTTTTGGATAGTGAAGATTTGCATTATTATGTATGAGTGTCATTCTCTATTCTCTTATTTGTTTTCGTTTAAATAAATAAATATGAAATGTTATTTCATAAAAGAAAAGGGACCCCCACAGAAACCACATTTTGATGCCTTTTTTCTTCCTTGTGGGGGCAGATTGACTCTCGAGTTCTTAGAGCTGTTGCCATTGAGCATAGCAAGGATTCTGATGCTGCTATTGATGCAGTCCTTGTGGAGATCATCCCATTTTTCACTGAAAAATCAAGACAAAGTTGTGAATCCAGAAGGTGCATGGATGTTGGTGAATCATCTAAAGGTAGTAGTTTTCTTGAATGAAATGCTTACTTTTTTATGTTGGTTTGATCTTACGATTGCATGCAAAAGGTTTACTATGCTGTGAATTATAATTTTTATGTGGATTCATTACCTTAATCTTTTGATTACAACAGCTCTTATAGATGACATTCCAACTGTTGGGATTGGAGGACTTCAGCTATCATTTCATGATGCAAATGATGGACATAATAAACGTGGTAATCAAGCAAGAGATGATAGGGTACCTGGCTTGAAACTATCAGAGAAATGTGAGAAAAGTAACGCGAGAATCAGTACTGATGTGTTTCGTCAAATTGAACCTGTTACTGTGACTGATAGAAGTGGGGCAAATTACAATCATTCGGATATATCTGCAGACCTCGAAAGAGAGGGAATGATTTCAGCTGGAAAATGTTCAGAAAGCTGTATCAAACCTGTATCTAATCATAGTCCTTGTCATACACCAAGAACTTTGGAACACATGAATGTAGGTCTCAATCAAAACATGAATCTTGTGCCTGGCCTCGAAGAATTTGATGGGCTCTTAGGTATTGATCCTAATGTGGCAATCCATAAGGAAAATCGTCAGGGAAAACCTTGTGCAGATGGGAAATCATTTGAGGTGGATAGTTATGTGGAACATCCTATTTTAAAAGATCCAACTTTGAGTCCATCAGGAAGCAGTGTACAATTGGTAGAGGTACCTGATGTTCAAGAGGGTAATCTAGAGAAACTAAACGAATGTTTGTTGGATGCTACTTCTAAGATAGAAGCTAGCAATGAAATGGTTGGTATTGAAGATAAGTCTACCTTGAATGATAGTTTGTACGGATCTGGACAAATTTGTGTCATTGATCTTATAGAGGATATAATTGCAGATGCAAGAAATAACAAGGTATCAGCAATGTCAAACTCTTATATTTATCTATGATTATTTTAGCTAAAAGCATTAGGGAAAGCTGGGGAGTATTGTATGAAATGATACTTTTTATATCTTCATAGTAATTTGATGGTTTGGGCTGTGGCTGTCTAAATTCAACATTTTGTACAATTAGGATGATTCATTCTTGATGACTTAGTCATTTCAGTCAAGTATTTTCTCTTGGTAGTGGAGTTCAGTAAATTTTTTTAATTTTTTTTTGTCAAAAATGAAAATTATATTTGTATCAAGATCCAGATGGAAATTGAAATTTATAATATAATGGAGAAGAGTTTCATGTGTTGCACCTCAGATAGTGCATATCAGTAGTTTCATTGTATCAAAGTAAATATGAGGACTGGATTTTTAGAAAAAGTTAAAAAATTCAATATATTTAATCTACCATCAAATGGTTCGCTCCATGAGATGTGTTTTGAAACTAACTCTTCAAAACTTTTGTGTGACTTTCCCCAACAGAAGGTAAAGAAGAAGAGTGATGTTACATTTTGTATTATTTGACTGTTACTATATTTTAGCTCTTATAATGTACTATGGTGCAGAAAACCTTGTTTTCTGTAATGGAGTCTGTTGTCATCATGATGAAGGAAGTGGAACTTAAAGAGAAAACTGCAGAACTAGCCAAAATGGAAGCTGCTGAGGGCGGTGCTGATATATTGGATAGGGTTGAAGAGCTTAGACAAATGGTGCAACATGCAAAGGAGGCAAATGAAATGGTTCTACTCCTATTGCTGATAGTATTATTTCTTGCTTATATTGAGCTAACGGCTTGCATGTTCTCTGACAAAAAAATATGGTGTTGGTTTCTTCTGTTTGCAGCAAGCTGGAGAAATATATGGTGAAAAAGCAATCCTATCTACTGAGTTGAAAGAACTTCAATCTCGTGTTCTCTCATTGTCAGATGAAAGAAATGAATCTGTTGCAACTCTTCATGAGGTGATTTCAGACGCCCTTGCATCTCCAATATACCATTTTTTTCACATTTTAATTGAATTTCAATGGGGGCATGGCACATCTGATCCGAAAACATCATACGTCATTTTTAATTTAGTGAATCCAGTATACATATTTAACTATTTCAAAAGTTTGCTTTCCATGATTCTCTGCTTTCTTCTTCCAACCATGCTTTCCAATATCCTCCCTCAAAGGAGGAAACAGAGGGAGAAACAGAAGGTATGTAAAGAAAATAATAAGAATAGTTGTGTGTGATACCATTGTTTTGTTTGTACACATGTAAAAATAATATTGCTTTATCGTTGATCATATATTCTGATGTATAAAGGTAAAGAGTAAGAGAAAGAAAGAGAGAAGAATTAAGTATTTATAAAGAGAGTGAGAACCAATTAGAGAAAAATCTTAAACACTAAATGGCATACATCGTTTTCTGAAGTAATGGACAATAGTAGTCCTATTTATTTGTGAAAATTCTTTAGAACTGAAACTGGTTAAAATAACCAATGGGAAACTGTCGTAAGTTAAATACTAGTAATTATTTGCAAGGGAAAAAAAAAATTAATACCAACTTTCTATTCTTGCCTATAATGAGTGCGTATTTTTAAGGCAATCTCTGTCATTTAGAATGCAATCTCCACTGTATAAATTAGCTACTCTTGAGTCTCGACAGTTGATTTTCCACCTAGAATGTTCTCTTAACTATAAATGTTCGTTTTCTGTAGCTGACGCCACTTTAGACAACCAATTCATAATATAGCATGTCAATATTGATCCTTCAATCATATGAAACAGTATATAGGTGCTTGGAGGCTTATAATCATAGCACTCTCTGATTCTCAAGCATTTACCTGCAGATGAATCAAACTTTGAATATGCGATTAGCTGCAGCTGAGAATGTGATAAAATTTGCGGAGCAGGAAAAGGTAGAAAAGGAAAATTCTGCCCATAAAGCACTTGCTAATCAGGAATTGATAATGGAGAAAGTCGTGCAGGAATCAAAAAAATTGAAGCAACAGGCAGAAGATAATTTCTTGTGGATCGTGGTCGTGTTGTAGATATATTGCAGTAAGTCTTATGATTTTCTGTTACTGTGTTTCCTTTCTCTTCTACTTGAGAGTTTAATTTGGGTCGATCTCTGATTGGGATATGAGTTAAAGGTTTTATTGCATAATCAAATCAATTTAAATTGATACACTGAATTCAATATGTAGTTCTTCCAAGTTTTTGCCCTGAATTTATATTTCCTTTTTTATTGGGCATGTTTGTGCACATTTTTAGGGGGGGGTGTATGTTGTTAAAAATGCTTTTAAACAACACTACAGAGGTATAGAAATGCTTTTAAATACCACTACAGAGGTATATAATCCATTAATTCCTGCAGCTCTTGCAACGTGTAGGTTGAGTACTATCATGGTTTCCAGTATTTTATGAAAGTGGAGTCTCAATTTCATATCTGCGATCTTAATGCAAAACCCGAGAATTTTAGTAGTGCACTACAGTCGTATCATATTTTTTAATGAACAGATGTAATTTTCTAATGTTGATGATGAAGCAGTGTGGAATTGTGTTCTTTAGATTGTTTAGCTTTATATTCATTGCCTTTTGTTGTTTATAATAATATAATTGGAGCAGACGTAACCTAAGATTCTTATGGATGATTGGTGTTTCTTTTATAGTAGATACATTTCATAATCTGGAGCCTGTAACCTAAAGTTTCCAACCCATTATCTCTTCTCCTTTTGTTTATAATGTAATTGCTGCAGCTTGTATGTTTTACATTTAAGTACGAGGAATTTTAAGTCGATTAATGAACTTTTCATATACATCCAACCTGCTTAAGCGCATTCATCATAGTTTGAGATAAAGGGTGTGTATGCGTCTGGCATAGTGGCATTATCATATGGAGGTTTTGCATTGAATGCTCATATTTACTCGATATTTATGTATAACTTAAATTTATTGATCATTTTTAAGTTAATAATTAGAAATATTTAAACTGAAAGTGTATATCTGACTTTTCCGTCTTTTTCCTTTCCCCTCTCTCAGAGGAGAAATAGCTGTTATACGTCAGGATGTGAGGCTGCTAAAAGAGAAGTTTGATGAGCGTGTCCCGTTTAGCAAATCTCTTTCTTCCAGCCAGACCAGCTTTATTTTGGCTTCGTCTAGCTCATCATTGAAAACCTTGTTTCCTGATCAAGTTGAACCAGTACCTGACCAGATTGATTCATTGGAGAACCCAAATAAAAGAGATCCAGAGCCTTGTTTGGACGAACAGATGTCTGAAAAGGAAGCAACCAGAGATTATACCAAGGAACGTGTAGATGAGGAATGGGAATTTTTTGATAATCGTGACATTGACATGGCAGTATATAGCTGAGTACTGGTTAATGACAGACTTGATGTTCATGCTACCTTTGCCTGGTGATTGGTTCCTGCTTCCAGAATTTTGTTTCTTTTCCTTCTACATCTGATCGTGGAAGTTCTTCTATGTCATCACAGCATCTTTTATGATGCACAGTCGTGTGGAACTTCTATGGATTTCATTTTGAATTGTGAGATACTTGTAGCATGTTTTGTAGGTGGGACGGACAGCACTAGTTGGTTAAGAAAGAAGTTCGAACTTTGTCTCCTGTTGTGTCAATACTGTCTGTTATTTTGCACCAACTATCCCCTGCAGAATTATATGGACATCACGGGGAATATAAATAATAGAAGTTTTTTTGTGGGGAGGTCTGAGTTCAGTCTTGTCATTTCGAGAAGCAAAGAGGTCTTTTTCTCCAATTCTGGTGTTGGGAGGATCTTGTGTTCTCGACATCAGCCTGTTAGTAGCCGCATTGCTCTGAACTTGTAGGTTTCCCATAGCGCTTTTAAATTTTCCTGTTCTATATTCGCAGCAGAGTCCAGAAAAAATTTAAAAGCATAATCAGGGAGAACGAACTTTTAAATTATGAAATGAATGAGAGGAATATTCGTTACTGTGCAGTGTTATCTAATACTATGCCCAATATAGACACAAGTGTATTTGGTAGCGTAAAACTCGAGCCAAAAGTAAAAAATGAGCTTTCCTTCTATTATACATATCAGTATACAAGCTATGAAGGTCCAGCATCATTTACCTTCTCTCAGTAGCCTAAACCCTGTAACACTGAACTATAAAAAGATCAGCCGTTTTGAGTATCAAAACTTCTGAATAGTTCAATATACAAAACTTGGAACATTTTTTTTCATGTAATACTGTTCATCTAATCTACCTAACGCAGGATGCCTTGCACACTTGTGACGGATTATTCAATGTCAATTCTTGAAGGTTAGTCATGCCAGCAGAGCAGCAAAACTGTACATCTCCATATGATATAAAGGCGTGCCTTCTGCTCTCGTATTTGCTTCGAACACCAGAGTTTCGTGCTCCTCAATGAAAACGAACTTGCACCCATGTCTAGTTAAGCAAAATGTCAATACAGGGTGTTTATTGTGTTCTTCAAAAGTTGGGTTTTGGTTCTTTGTCAAGTTTCTGCTGTGTGAAATGAAGAATGCAGAAAGGTTTTTTGCCTTATATAAAGGAAGAGCTCCGAGATTTGAAAATTGAAATGTGTGGTGAATTCAGATTCATGGCCCTTTGGTAGGGCCAAAACTTGGAGTTCATTCACTTAGCTGAAATAACAAGACTAAGATGACAAAACAGAACTAGGAGATTGTCTCCTCCACAACCCTACTGGAAAATGGACTCGAAATCAACTTTCCACTTGGAGACTTTGGGGATGGGAGCTCTGATATTTGATTAATTTGAGGTGAGGTTTTGTTAAGAAATCACCCTTTATAAAAAGGAGATGTCTTTCAATAAAATTTAAATTCTTATTACTATAAAGTTAGGGATGACAAAATACTCCAATTCCATCATGTCAAGTACTTAGGACGGGAATGGGGCACATGGCCCCGGATGGATTCTCTTATAACCCAGCCAAAAAAAATTTATTTTATTAAATAATTGAATAAAAGGGATAGTAAATTGAGATATTTTAATTCAGTCCCATCCCAACCTCGACATCCAAAAATTTCCGACTGGATAGGGATGTACTTGTTCAGCCTGTTGTCATCCCTAGTTTTCAGGGACTATAATTATACAAATTGACAAGTCAAGTGGAAGTTGTTACGATTGCTATAAGTTGAGGCACAAGGATTAAAAAATTTTCGTATACATATACGTCCAATAGTATATCTACAATTCCAAATAGTACTCAATTTCCCACACCGATATCTATTGGTAATTTTATTGAGGGCAATAAAATGGACCTTGAAATTATCGACTTGAGCTGTGTATACACTTCAGTCTCAAACCTTTTATTTTGGTGGAACTTTAGATCTTCAATCAATGATCTTATTGTTATCTTAGACTGAGAGGGAGAACGTGAATGTGTGGGTGTGGTGTAAGAGTCATAGCCCACAAATTGACTTGAAGATGTCTCTATTCAGTTATACTCGATCAGCCCACCCCGTGAAAATTAAATTCCAAGTCTTTACAGCAACTTTGATTCCATAGATGGCAACTTCACATGCATCCAGCCTATAAAATGCTCTTATAGAAGACACAAATGGGCCAATTTCTACTTGTATAGAGGGGGCCATTTTCGACTTGTATAATCTATATCCCAATGTTGCACTAAAGTGGAGCACAAAGGAAGGTTCTTGATCTTATCTAGATAGTAGTAGAAAGTGATATGATGAGACACTGGTTTGGAGTAACATAGTCATGATAGAAAGTACACATGGAGAAAGTCATGTAGGGTAACTAAAACAAGACAATCTAGTGTTTGTATTGTATTCAACTGAGTCAGTCAAATTTGTTTTTAAGTTGACCTACACGTTACTTACAATTTGATCATTTTTCTTGTTCTTACTTGTGACCATGTAGAGCGTCAAAAAAGATTGCAATAGGTCGGCTCTAGGGGTCCAGCACTAGGGGTTATAGGGCTGGTTAGCCTTGGACCCCAAGCTCTGAATGGCCCAAGCTCTAGGTAGCCCAGAACCGTGACTGTCAAATCCAGGCAAACCAAGCCTTACGGCTGCCTGGCTTAATTGCGAGACAAAAGAGTGATTTAAAAGATAAAAAGAACAATCTTTTAAAAATAACAATAAAAAGTTGAGGATGTTTCTCACCAGCAATAATTTTAAAAAATAAATAATAAAATAATAATAAGGGAAAATTGCAGTCAAAGTACCAAACCTTTCAATTTTTTACAGACTTTGCCCAAACCTTTCATTTGCACCATCCACAGTACCAAACCTTTAAAAAATCGCAACCCAAGTCCAAAATAACGATTTCTATTAGTTTGACCCCAAAAACCGTCAGTTGGCCCAAATATTAAAAATCTAATAATTTTCTTCAAATAAGGTAAGGATATTTTGGACATAATACATTTCCTCTTTTACACAAAAAAATTTAAAAAAACAAAGAACAAAACCCCACCCCACCCCACCCCACCCCCATCTCCTTCTTCCCCAAAACTTTCACCTACCGACACATACCCAGAAAAAGAAAAGCCGGCCACTTGCAGATGCTCTTGAGATCGTCGAAGGGATTGAAGAATACTTGATACCAATTGAATCAGAATTCAAAGCTTCTGCATTCTTAATTTCTTTCTCTGTCTCTGTTGGACTCTTGGTACCACAAGAAATTTCATCGTCTTTATTTTTGAGGACATTATTCACAATACAATCACCCTCCATTTCTTTCAAGTGCATTATCGACCTCGGAAATACATATTGAATGATGAATGTAGAAAAATGAATAAGAGAATGATAAATCTGAAGAACAGAAGAAAGGAGAAAATATGGAGCAGAAAATATCTCGTTCTTATTATTTCAACTCAAACCAAGAAATAGAAGTTCCAACATTATATACAAGCAGAAATGTGGAAAAGGCGGGAAGTACAAAGAGGCGGGAAATTCAGTTAAACTAAAATATCTAACAAGCTAAACTATCAAGTCCTTAAACGTGAACTTTGACAGCTAAGCACTCCAGCTGAATGATCCATGATCTGTGTTCTATTACTCCCCCTCAAAATGGAGTGTGGTGATTAATCACACCCATCTTGGACAATGACGGAAACATCAAAGAAGCCGGTATAGCTTTTGTAAAAATGCCAGCCAGTTGATGAGTAGAACGAACTGGTAATAGCTTGATAAATCCATCAGTAACTTTGTCCCGAACAAAGTGACAGTCAATTTCTATATGTTTAGTACGTTCATGAAAACTAGGATTTGAAGCAATGTGAATTACCGCTTGATTGTCGCAAAAAATCACAGTTTGATCCGTTTTAAAAATCTGAAAGTCATGAAGTAACTGAGTTAACCAAATCAACTCACTAGTAGTGGCTGCTAAGGCACGATATTCAGCTTCAGCTGAAGATCTAGAAATGGTAGTTTGTTTCTTGGCTTTCCAAGAGATTAAAAAGTCTCCAAGAAAAACACAAAATCTAGTAATTGACCTTCTAGTATCTAGACAAACTCCCCAATCCACATCAGAAAAGGCTCTTAACTGAAATGAACCTGTAGCAGAGAACAAAACTTCTTGTCCTGGACTTGCATTAATATACTGTAATAGGTGATGAACTGCATCCAAATGTGTCTGCCTGGGTTTTGACACATACTGACTTAGTTTATGCACGGCGAATGTAATATCACGTCTGGATATTGTAAGGTAAAGGAGTCGACCAATTAGTTTTCTTTACATTGATACATCAGTAAACAATTCCCCTTCATTTGAACTCAGTTTTAGTTTAGGATCCATTGGTAATACAATAGGTTTACATGCTAGGAATCATGTATCCTCCAGTAACTGAAGAGCATATTGTCTCTGTAACATAAATATTTCCTTATGTGATCTGGCTATCTCCAGCCCAAGAAAATACTTCAACCTTCCAGGGTCTTTCAACTTAAACTGATTATGTAGGAAACACTTCACAGAGTCAATAACAATTTGATCAGCACCAGTGATAAGTATGTCATCTACATACACAAATAGAGCAACAAATGTACTCCCAGTTCCTTTTGTGAATAACGAGTAATCTGATTTGGATTGTCTAAAACCATGTTCAACAAGTGTAATAGAGAATTTTGTAAACCACTGTCTCGAAGCTTGCTTCAGCCCGTAAATTGACTTGTGCAACCTGCAGATTAAATTCTCCCCTTGAATTCTAGAATCGGCATACTCTTTATATCCCAATGGCAAGTCCATGTAAATCTCTTCGAATAAGTCTCCATTAAGAAAGGAATTGTTAACGTCAAGTTGAACAATATGCCAGTTTTTCATTGCTGCAATTGCTAGGAGGGTTTTCACTGTGACAAGTTTGGCCACTGGTGAAAAGGTCTCATTGAAGTCTAAGCCTTCCTGCTGAGTATATCCTTTAGCCACCAAGGGTGCCTTGTATTGTTCTATGACACCATCTGAGTTTTTTTTTTTTTTTGTATATCCATTGATGAGTGTAATTAACTCATTAAATAAGCACCTCTAAATATTAGTTTTTGGTTTGATCTTGAGTTCTTTTGA
>CAIGRR010431583.1:0-14417 GCA_903798365.1 Fraxinus sp. 1973-6204 | reverse complement strand
AGATATTTTCTTCTTAATAAATGATGATTCCAAAGTTGAGTACAAGAAGAGAAGTAACACTTTGATAGATAGTAATGAATGAAGTCGATAGTTAGATTTGAAAAACTTTGATGAGTGAAATGATTTTCAAAGTTGAGATCAATCAAAAGTTTTTCAAAGATAGAATGATTTGATGATAATAAATGAGGTGAGAAATCAATGCAATTTTGGCTCACAAGAAACTCAATTGAATGCTCTAAAGTTGTTGTAATAAATGAGAAGTGGGTTGGTATTTATATAGGTGAAAAATGCCAAAGTTTCTATCAAACCGGATGACCGGTCGGTCGATCGTCAATTTTCGGATGACCAAAATAACCATTTGTATGGAAAAATCAGAAGTCAGAACGGTAAAAAATCGGATCGTTGGAGCATTTCCGGTCAACCGCCCCATGCGATGGCGGTCCATTTTCTTAATTTTTTTGTTTTGCTTTGTGACTTTTGAAAAGTATGGTCTATTGGTAAGCATTTTTTCACTAACTTTTTAAGATGAAAGATTATTTTAAAAGTCCAAAAGTTAGTTTTTAAAAGTCATTTTTCACTTGATCAAAACGTCGTTTTTTAACCACTTCTTAATGCATGGAATGGTTTTGAGCTATAGTTATTCATTACTAACGATCAAAGTGTTATTCCTTTACATGTGATCTTGAAAGCCTGGTTTTTGATCTTGCTTCAAAGTTTCGTTCATGTTTGGCTCTTAAGACTCTTGATCTTGTTCTTCTTCACGACCTCAGTTTGATAGTTTTGATTTTGATATTTTAAGCTCTCGTCTAGAATGATTTGACTTGAATGCTTAACTTTCACTTTGATCTTCATTTCGAGTACAATTTGTGATGTGTTGATTTTGACTTATCGAGGTGTTAGTACCTTTACATTTTTTACTAAGAAAACAAGTATTTGATCTTGCCCCAAAGTTTAGCTCTTGATTTCTTGAATGTGGTTTCGATCTTTGATTTTCTTCAAGAGTTCAATTTGTGATGGTAGCTTTTAATCTTTTGACGATCATTTATCAATATTCTTTTGTGCGCGTTGAAAAACTATAGCCACTAGAATTCAACTTGTTAATAAATAAGATCAACTTGTTTGTTATAATCAAAACTTCGAGATTTTAGATTAACCATATGTCAACACAAAGAACATTCATGCATTCATAAATAGAGTACATGGTCCACTAAATATTACTGTAATATGGATTGGTTATATATATTTTTAATATGGCCCACTAAATATCGTTCGTGCACATGCATTCATGCTTGTAAGTGATTATATATTTTTTAAATTATAAATAGATAAAAATGAATTGTAGATAAATGAATAATATTTATAGATTCAAAAAAGAGATAATTATCCTAAATCCTACCTTTTAACCTCCTATTTCAATAATCAGATGATAAAGTTATTCTTGCAAAAATCAAGTGTAAACCACGCCACGCCACCCCACCCCACCCCACCCCACCAATCTAACCCTAATTCATTTTCCCTAATCCAAAGGTTCAATCCCCTTTGGTAATTTGTGACTATTTAATTAGACAATTGTAACCAGTTAATTTGATAATTTGTGATCAATTAATTTTATAATTTGTTATCGATGAACAAGTTGTAACACATAAAATTTGTGATTTATGTCCTAGAAATAAGTTTTGCTCAATTAATTTGATAATTTGTTATCTATAAATAAGTTGTAACCTATACAATTTGTTATTTTTGACTATAACGTTCTATGATCGTGATTAGTACATAACTATGATCATAAATTGTATATTACTTTGACATTAACCTATTTAATTAATATTCCCTAATTTTTGTAAGAATCTCACAAATTTGTCGAATTTGAAAGTATATCTTTAAAGATTTATAGTTATATATTTTTCCCTGCAAAAAAAATATGTGTATATAAAAAAATTGTCAATTTAAAATAGTTTACTTCTTATATATTTAGCCCCTTTTTGTGCCTATTAATTTGAAACTTTTTTTGTAACATGATCATTTTCAACAATCATTCACATAATAAAATACTCTGCACTTAAATCTAAAATTTTTCTTTAATTTTTAATCACACATTCTCCTACAAATAAAATTCAAAACTCTTTTTTATTTTTAAATAATGAGCACCACTATTATCCACTTTCTCTATCAGTGAAACTAGCACTGGCATCATCCACGTTAGACATTTGATAGTGACTACAATATTGAAATGGAAAAAAATATTGTTTCAGTCCAATATAATATACCATCCATTTTCTTTGTCGGTGAAATTAGCACTTGATATCATCTCATGTTGGATATTTGACGATGACTATAATATTCAAATGGAATAAAAAATATTGTTTCAGTCCAATATAATTTGACACATACTGTCTATTTTCTTTATTAGTGAAATTACCACTTCGCATCATCACATGTTGGATATTTGATAGTGACGATATTATTTGAACCGAAAGAATATTGTAACAATATAATTTCACTATTCATATTGAAATTGAATAAAAAAAATATCAAATCGAATATTTGAATCGATTGTGCTACATGTATATAATGGTATACATAATTATTCACATATACATGATTTGATGGGATATGATTGAGTCGGAATTTATTCAACCAAATAAAAGAAATTATAGTAGATTAGGAAAATTGTATGAAATTAAAGAAGATATATAATATACCTATACCTATACCAATTAAACTTTGTTTTTAATAAAAATTGCTCTCCCATATTTTTATATATATTGAGGAAGTACTTGTAAAAATAAGATGAATATGCGTTCGAATTCAAGAGAAAGATGTACATCGATTAGGACTGTTTGAAAGATAATTAATAATTTAGTTTTATAATTTTGGGGACTATTTTTTCAAGTTAGTGTTGCAACTTTTGAATTATTTGATCTCCATGAATTGACATGTTTAATAGCACAGTAAATAAAATAAAATAAAAATAAAGAACTAGGAATGATGTGCTTGCCCTATTGTCCTGGAGAAATCATTGCCCATTTTTCTAGATTAGTAAGTACTTAAAAGTTGAAATTATACTTTAACTTTTGACTAAATATTAATTCTATTATTTGATCATAATTGATTAATGAAAAATATAAGGAACTTTTAGCATCAACATATATACCATAGGGGTTGTAGGTTTATTGGTGTAGGAATACAATTTTAACCTGTAGTTGCAGGTCCCAAACGGTACAGTTTGATACAGGTGCAGTCTTGCTAACATTGTATGAGGTATTCAACATTGAGTTGAGATTTGCTGTTGAATTTTTATTGTTCCATTTGTCATTCATCCAATTAATTATTAACACATCATTTTCAATTGGGTAAATAACACATAATGTCCTTACATTTCGCTGTTAATGTGGAAAACATCCTTATCTTTTATTTTTTGGCATTTTTCGCCCTTATTTGGACATTTCATTGCGCAAAAATTCTTTTTCATCATTTTTTCAATTAAAAATTGTGAAATGATGAATATAACTTTCTCTTTAAATAAAAACAAAATGAAAAAGAAAAATTTCCACCATAGTGACATAGTCCCAGATTTTTTAAAGAAGCGCAAATGAGTCCCCAAAGAAATTATTAAAAGGGTAATTAGCAGATAATATCCCTACCTTTTAAACTAATATGTCCCACTTTTCTATAACTAAACATTATGCTTAAAAATAGGTGACATGTTAATTTAAAATGATNTAGTCCCAGATTTTTTAAAGAAGCGCAAATGAGTCCCCAAAGAAATTATTAAAAGGGTAATTAGCAGATAATATCCCTACCTTTTAAACTAATATGTCCCACTTTTCTATAACTAAACATTATGCTTAAAAATAGGTGACATGTTAATTTAAGATGATGTGTCAATAATTAATTGGATGTAAAACAAATTAGATAGCACATCTCAACTCGTTAAAATTCTTGCCTTGATTTTAACGACACTTAAAATAATCAAAGACACACACACAATGTTAACAAAGATGTCATCAAAGAATGTACAAATAGCATAATCCCGAACGGTATGCCACACTTTTAACATTCCTCTAATATTTTATTTCTCATGTTCTAAGTATCCCTCTAGGAAGAATTGCAATTTTAGTACCAAACTTTTCATTTTGTTGCAGACCCCATTCAAATATTTCATTTATGTCAACCATGAGTAAGTTAGTAGTGTTGTCATTTTTTGTAGTTTGAAATCAAATTTAATTCAATTTTATATTACTTGGTATACATTTGAATTTCTACATTTTATTATTATTCTCACAAGAATAATTGATTAATATGCTAATAAAATATTTCAAATATTTTTTATAAATTAAATATGAATTTGTGTTGCATTTTTCTCATAAATTAGGAATGGACAATAGCAATGAAATTAATTTCAAAGGAAAAACTGTAAGAACTTACCAACGGAAATAGCAGCTATAATTTAGTCGACAATTTTCATTGGATTAAGTCATCCCTAGAATTGTTGCTGAAAAATTCATCGGTATTTCCAACGGATTTGTGTGTAGGTAAATCCCGATGGCTTGTGTCCAACAAAAAATTTCAGAGGAAAAAGTGTAAGAACTTACTAACGGAAATAGCAGCTATAATTCAGTGGACAATTTTCATTGGATTAAGTCATCGCTAGAATTGTTGCTAAAAAATTCGTCGGTATTTTCAACGGATTTGTGTGTAGGTAAACCCCGATTGCTTGTGTCCACAAAAAATTTCATTGGTAAGTAGGGTTACCGACGGAATAATGGCTTTTAGTGATGTAAATATCCATCGCCGAACCCACAATTTCTATTAGTAAATATAATTTCATAATTCATATTGAACTTAATAAAAACGACCAAATCGAACAATTGAAGATATCACCTTTGATATATTTTACATGTCCATTCTATTACAAATAGAAAGATCAATAATGTAGGGATACTTTGCCTACATGGCCATTAACAGTCTCCCTGATAATCAATTTTGGGAGAGGATGCTGCTGCTCTTTATTCCTCCGGGCGACGTTTCAAGTAAACTTTACGTTTTCATTGTGCTTAAATCTCTTTTCTAGATCAATTGAGCACTTCAAAAATTAACTTGCTTTACTCTGGCAGAGTCATCGAGAGTCTCCATGCTTCATTCGTCCAGTCATGACCATTCAAATAATCTTCTTCTTTACGGCTTTCCATTTTGCATATCTTTTAGTATGCTCTGGTATCAAATGATACCTATTGCCATAATATTATTTTCATTTCCCTTCTTCCTTCTGATAATTATAAGAGAACACGTTCTCCCCAGGGCATTTTTCACCTAATCATCTTTGGGAAATAGATACAGCTAAATATGAAGAAATTGCAGGACAACCTATCCGAAGAATCTTTCTGACAAGTCTCCAATGTTTTCAACCGATTTGTGTGTAGGTAAATTCGTCGGTTATCACTGATGATTATTTTTCCATCGAAAAGAATACCGACGTGACTTTCACCAATGACTTTTGTCGACGAAAAATTTTCATCGTTACATAAGGTTACTGACAGAATAATGGCCTTTAAGGATGTAAATATCCATCGCTGAAGCCGTATTTTCTATTTGTGAATATAATTTCATAATTCATATTGAACTTAATAAAAACGACCAAATCGAATAATTGAAGATATCACCTTGGATACATTTTAAATGTCGATTATATTACAATTAGAAAGATTGATAATATAAGGATACTTCGTCTACATGGCCATTGACAGTCTCTCTGATTATCAATTTTGGGATAGGATGTCGCCGCTCTTTATTCCTCCGGGCGACATTTCAAGTATACTTTGCATTTTCATTGTGCTTAAATCTCTTTTTCTAGATCAATTAAGCACTTCAAAAATTAACTTGCTTTACTTTGGCGGAGACATCGAGATTCTCTATGCTTCATTCGTACAGTCAGTACCATTCAAATACATATTCATGCTTACGGCTTTCCAGTTTGCATATATTTTGGTATTCTCTAATATCACATTGATACCTATTGCCAGAATATTATTTTCATATCTCTTCTTCCCTCTGATAATTATAAGAGATCACATTCTCCCCAAGACATTTTCACCTAATCATCTTTAGGAAACAGATGCAGCTGAATGTGAGGAAATTGCAGGACATCCTATTCGGGGAATCTCTCTGGTGGGTCTCCAATGTTTTCAACCAATTTGTGTGTAGGTAAATCAGTCGGTAATCACCGATGATTATTTTTTCGTCGAAAACAATATCGACGTGACTTTCACCGACGACTTGTGTCCACAGGAGATTTTTATTGGTACATAGAGTTATCGACAGAATAATGGCCTTTAGGGATGTAAATATCCATCGCTGTAGCCGCATTTTCTATTTGTGAATATAATTTCATAATTCATATTGAACTTAATAAAAACGACCAAATCGAATAATTGAAGATATCACATTGGATATATTTTAAATGTCAATTATATTACAAATAGAAAGATCGATAATATAGGGATACTTTGTGTACAAGGCTATTGACACTCTCTCTGATTATCAATTTTGTGACAGGACGTCATCACTCTTAATTCCTCCGGTCGACGTTTCAAGTAAACTTTGCTATTTCATTGTGCTTGAAATCTCTTTTCTAGATCAATTGAGCACTTCAAAAATTAACTTGCTTTATTCTGGCAGAGTCATCGAGAGTCTCCACATTCGTGCAGTCAGTACCATTCAAATACATCTTATTCTTTACGGCTTTCCGTTTTTCGTATTTTTTGGTATGCTCTGGTATCAAATGGATACCTATTGGCGTAATATTATTTTCATTTCCCTTCGGAAAAAGTCATCGAGAGTGTCCATGCTTCATTCGTGCTGTCATTACCATTCAAATACATCTTCATGTTTACAGCTTTTCAGTTTGCATATATTTTGGTATTTTCGGTATCACATGGACACCTATTGCAGGAATATTGTTTTCATTGTCGTTCTTCCTTCTGATAATTATGAGAGAAATGTTCTCCCCAAGACGTTACTGCATAATCATCTTTGGGAAATAGATACAGTCGAATATAAGGAAATTGCAAGACATTCGATTCATGGAATCTCTCTGGTGAGTCTCCAATGTTTTCAACTGATTTGTGTGTAGGTAAATCCGTCGGTAATCACTAATGATCATTTTTCGTCCGAAAGAATACCGACGTGACTTTCACCGACGACTTGTGTCTACGCGAAACTTTCATCGGTACATAGGGTTACTGACAGAATAATGGCCTTTTAGGGATGTAAATATCCATCGCTGAAGCCGTATTTTTTATTTCGTAATAATAAATCATATTTTAGGAAACAGTATTATAGTTTGTTTATTTTATATATTTTTCTTCCATTTACATGAAAGTCACGAGTCTTCTTTATATTAGTGCAATAATATTCACATGGCAGTGTTTACATTTAATATTTTTTTTTTAAAGGCTTATTAGTACAAAATGTTCATACGCTTTAATTTTTTGCATTTTTTCCCCTATTTCCACATTTTATTGCGAAAAATAGTTTTTCCTCAATTTTCATCCATTTTCTCTATAAAAATCTGTGAAATGTCAAATTTACCCTCTTATTTAAATAAAATCAGAAGAAAAGAAGAAAACAATAAAGAACTAATTGCAACTATAGGCCCAACTTTTTTAAAAATTACAAATGAGTCTCAAACAAATACTTAAAAATCAAAACAAAAATAATAATAATTTTAATAAACCCAACCCAACCTAACCCTAGCACTACAACCACCACCTGCACTACCACCCCTACCAAAAAATTCCAACCACCATCTCCATCTCCACTACACCACCATCCCCCACCAAAAAATCTCCAAATCTTCTCCTCATCCTCTTCCTCTTCTTCTTCATCTAAATCAAATCTCCATCCCCCCTTCAAGTTACTGGACAATGACAGATCTGTATCATAGGCAACAGGTGAATTGGGAGAATGTTAGTCTACCAAAAAAAAAAAAAAACTCGCTTCAGCTTTCACGCAGTTGCATTGTTCATCAATCTCTATACTCTCCCTGAACTCCAAACTTCAACACATTGCTGTCCTTTTGTGTCACAAACATTTTATTCCCTCCAAAATTGAAGTTGGTTATTTGGCTTCCTCCCGTATCTTTCGCTCTCCCCATCAAGTTCCTTCTGAAATTGTGTCATGTAAACTACCTTCCCGTGTTTTCAAGGTACTGGCCTGAACCTCAGACCACGGCTCTATGTCTCTTCCTTTACTATAGAACACTTGGTTTCCATGGCTTTTGACTTTAGACCCAAAACCTTATTTCTTCCCCTTGATCACTTTTCTTCCATCCCCCAGACAAACCCAAGAACTTTCAGCATCCATATTCCTTATATCCAAAAAAAAAACTTCACCTGAACTCACTCCAACCTTAAACATAGCTGATAAAGAATCTGAAACCGTGATATCAGAGAAACAATCGGATTTTTCCTTTAGTTCCCAAACTACATTCCCTGATCTTATGTCCCAAAATCTTATATTCCCTGACACTCTAGAAGGTCCACTACTTATCTTGAGACATTTGTCTGATTTGTGATAGATTGAAGCTTGGGTACTGTTGAAACTCTTGTTTCCATGGCTATCTGTGGAGTTATCCATTCAATTTTTGGGGGACAACCAATGTTGATCTTGGGAGTTGCAGAACCAACAATTATAATGTACAAATACTTGTACATTTTTGCTAAAGGAATGGGAAAGGTGTTGTACCGAGTGGTATGGAACACAAATTTGCAATAAATCTCAAATAATACAACATATTCAAAATTAATCATGTAAGAACACATCGTATGAACTCACCTTATCCATGTACCTCGAATTCATCAATAATGTTCAAACCGACGGCTTGTGTCCACGGGAGATGTTTATCGGTACATAGGGTTACCGACAGAATAATGGCCTTTAGGGATGTAAATAATATCCATCGCTGAGGCCGCATTTTCTGTTTGTGAATATAATTTCATAATTCATATTGAACTTAATAAAAATGACCAAATCGAATAATTGAGGATATCACCTTGGATATATTTTAAATGTCTATATTACTAATAGAAAGATCATTAATATAGGGATACTTTGTCTACGTGGCCATTGACAGTCTCTCCGATTATTAGTATTGGCACAGGATGTCGCTGCTCTTTATTCCTCCAGGAGACGTTTCAAGTAAACTTTGAGTTTTCATTATGCTTGAAATTTCTTTTCTAGATCAATTGAGCACTTTAGAAATTAACTTGTTTTACTCTGGCAGAGTCATCGAGAGTCTCCATGCTTCATTCGTGCAATCAGTACCATTCAAATACATATTCATGCTTACGGCTTTCTAGTTTGCATATATTTTTGTATGCTCTAGTATCACATTGAGACCTATTGCAGGAATATTGTTTCCATTGACGTTCTTCCTTCTGATAATTATAAGAGAAAACGTTCTCCCCAAGACGTTTCCGCCTAATCATCTTTGGGAAATAGATGCAGCTAAATATGAGAAAATTGCAAGACATCCTATCCGGAGAATCTCTTTGATAGGTTTTCAATGTTTTCAACCGATTTGTGTGTAGATAAATCCGTCGGTTATCACTGATGAGATTTTTTCCATCGAAAAGAATACCGACGTGACTTTCACCGATGACTTGTGTCGACGCGAAATTTTCATGGATACATAGGATTACCGACAGAATAATGGCATTTAGGGATGTAAATATCCATCGCTGAAGCCGCATGTTCTATTTGTGAATATAATTTCATATTTCATATTGAACTTAATAAAAACAACCAAATCGAATAATTGAAGATATCACCTTTGATATATTTTAAATGTCGATTATATTACAAATAGAAAGATCATTAATATAGGGATACTTTGCCTATATGGCCATTGAAAGTCTCCCTGATTATCAGTTTTGGGACAGGATGTCGCTGTTCTTTATTCCTCCAGGCGACGTTTCAAGTATACTTTGCGTTTTCATTGTGCTTGAAATCTCTTTTCTAGATCAATTGAGCACTTCAAAAATTAACTTCAGAATCATCGAGAGTCTCCATGCTTCATTCGTGCAGTCAGTACCATTCAAATACACATTCATGCTTACGGCTTTCCAGTTTGCATATATTTTGGTATGCTCGGTATCACATGGATACTCATTGCAGGAATATTGTTTCCATGGCCGTTCTGCCTTCTGATAATTATAAGAGAAAACGTTCTCCCAAAGACGTTTCCGCCTAATCATCTTTGGGAAATAGATGTAGCTGAATATGAGGAAATTGCAGGACATCCTATCCGAAGAATCTCTCCTCCGGGGCTCCAATGTTTTCAACCGATTTGTGTGTAGGTAAATCAATCGCTAATCGTAGATGATTATTTTTTCATCGGAAAGAATATTAACGTGACCTTCACCGACGACTTGTGTCCACGGAAAATTTTCATTGATACATAGGATTACCGACAGAATAACGGCCTTTAGGGATGCGAATATCCATCGCTAAAGCTACATTTTCTATTTGCAAATATAATTTCGTAATTAATATTGAACTTAATAAAAATGACGAAATCGAATAATTGAAGCTATCACCTTTTATATATTTTAAATGTCGATTATATTACAAATAGAAAGATCATTAATATAGGGATACTTTGCCTACATGGCCATTGAAAGTCTCCCTGATAATCAATTTTGGAAAAGAATGCTGCTGCTCTTTATTCCTCCAAGCGACGTTTCAAGTAAACTTTACGTTTTCATTATGCTTACATCTCTTTTCTAGATCAATTGAGCACTTAAAAATTAATTTGCTTTACTCTGGCAGAGTCATCAAGAGTCTCCATGCTTCATTCGTGCAATCATGAGCATTCAAATATATCTTCTTCTTTACGGCTTTCCGTTTTACATATATTTTAGTATGCTCTGGTATCAAATGGATACCTATTGCCGTAATATTATTTTCATTTCCCTTCTTCCTTCTGATAATTATAAGAGAACACGTTCTCCCCAAGGCATTTTTCGCCTAATCATCTTTGGTAAATAGATGCAGCAAAATATGAGGAAATTGTAGGACGTCCTATTCGGAGAATCTCTCAGACGGGTCTCCAATGTTTTCAACCGATTTATATGTAGGTAAATCCGTCAGTTATCACTGATGATTATTTTTCCATTGAAAAGAATACCAACGTGACTTTCACCAACGACTTTTGTCCACGGAAAATTTTCATCTGTACATAAGCTTACCAATAGAATAATGGTCTTTAGGGATGTAAATATCCGTCGCTGAAGCCTCTTTTTCTATTTGTGAATATAAATTCATAATTCATATTGAACTTAATAAGAACGACCAAATCGAATAATTGAAGATATCACCTTTGGTATTTTTTAAATGTCGATTATATTACAAATAGAAAGATCATTAATATAGGGATACTTTGTCTACATGGTCGTTGAAAGTCTCCCTACTAATCAGTTTTGGGAGAGGATGCTACTGCTCTTCATTCCTTCTGGCGACGTTTCAAGTAAACTTTACGTTTTCATTGTGCTTGAAATCTCTTTTTTAAATCAATTGAGCACTTCAAAAATTAACTTGCTTTTCTCTAGCAGAATCATCAGGAGTATCCATACTTCATTCGTCCAGTCAATACCATTCAAATATATCTTCATGCTTACGGCTTTCCAGTTTACATATATTTTGGTATGCTCGGTATCACATGGATACCTACGTGGGAATATTGTTTCCATTGCCGTTCTTCCTTCTGATAATTATAAGAGAAAACGTTCTCCCAAGTATGTTTCCGCCTAATCATCTCTGGAAAATAGATGCAGCTAAATATGAAGAAATTACACGACATCCTATCCGGGGAATCTCTCCTGCGGGTCTCCAATGTTTTCAACCGATTTGTGTGTAGGTAAATCCGTCGGTTATCACTGATGATTATTTTTCATTCGAAAAGAATACCGACATGACTTTCACCAACGACTTGTGTCCACAGTAAATTTTCATCGGTACATAGGATTATCGACAGAATAATGGCGTTTAGGGATGTAAATATCCATCGTTGAAGCCACAATTTTCTATTTGTGAATATAATTTTATAATTCGATTTGAACTTAATAAAAACGACCAAATTGAATTATTGAAGATATTACCTTCGATATATTTTAAATGTCGATTATATTACAAATAGAGATATCATTAATATAGGGATACTTTGCCTATATGGCCATTGACAGTCTCCTTGATAATCAGTTTTGGGAAAAAATGCTATTGCTCTTCATTCATCCTGGTCGACGTTTCAAGTAAATTTTGCATTTTCAATGTGCTTTAAATCTCTTTTCTAGATCAATTGAGCACTTTAAAAATTAACTTGCTTTACTCTGGTAGAATCTTCGAGAGTTTACATGCTTCATTTGTCCAGTCAGTACCACTCAAATACATCAGCATGCTTACGGCTTTCCAGTTTGCATATATTTTGGTATGCTCGGTATCAATGGATACCAATTGCCGGAATATTGATTCCATTGTCATTCTTCCTTCTGATAATTATAAGAAAAAATGTTTTCCTCAATATGTTTTCGCCTAATCATCTTTGGGAAATAGATGCAGCTGAATATGAAGAAATTGCAGGACATCCTATCCGAGAAATCTCTCCGGCGGGTCTCCAATGTTTTCAACCGATTTGTGTGTAGGTAAATCCGTCGGTTATCACTAATGATTATTTTTCATTCGAAAAGAATACCGACGTGACTTTCACTAACGACTTGTGTCCACGGGAAATTATCCATCGCTGAAGCCGCATTTTCTATTTGTGAAAATAATTTCATAATTCGTATTGAACTTAATAAAAAACGATCAAATCGAATAATTGAAGAAATCACCTTTGATATATTTTAAATGTGGATTATATTACAAATAGAAAGATCGATAATATTGAGATACCTTGCCTACATGGTCATTGATAGTCTCCTTGATAATCAGTTTTGGGATAGGATGCTATTGCTCTTCATTCCTCCTGGTCGACGTTTCAAGTAAACTTTGCTTTTTCATTGTGCTTGAAATCTCTTTTCTAGATCAATTGAGCACTTCAAAAATTAACTTGCTTTACTCTGGTAGAGTCATCGAGAGTCTCCACATTCGTGCAGTCAGTACCATTCAAATACATCTTATTCTTTACGGCTTTCCGTTTTTCATATTTTTTGGTATGCTCTGGTATCAAATGGATACCTATTGGCGTAATATTATTTTCATTTCCCTTCGGAAAAAGTCATCGAGAGTGTCCATGCTTCATTCGTGCTGTCATTACCATTTAAATACATCTTCATGTTTACAGCTTTTCAGTTTGCATATATTTTGGTATTCTCGGTATCACATGGACAGATATTGCAGGAATATTGTTTCCATTGTCGTTCTTCCTTCTGATAATTATGAGAGAAATGTTCTCCCCAAGACGTTACTGCCTAATCATCTTTGGGAAATAGATGCAGTCGAATATAAGGAAATTGCAAGACATTCGATTCGTGGAATCTCTCTGGTGAGTCTCCAATGTTTTCAACTGATTTGTGTGTAGGTAAATCCGTCGGTAATCACTGATGATCATTTTTCCGTCCGAAAGAATACCGACGTGACTTTCACCGACAACTTGTGTCTACGCGAAATTTTCATCGGTACATAGGGTTATCGACAGAATAATGGCCTTTTAGGGATGTAAATATCCATCGGTGAAGCCGTATTTTTTCATTTCGTAATAATAAATCATATTTTAGGAAACAGTATTATGGTTTGTTTATTTTATATATTTTTCTTCCATTTACATGAAAGTCACGAGTCTTCTTTACATTAGTGCAATAATATTCACATGGCACTGTTTACATTTAATATTGTATTTTTTTTAAAGGCTTATTAGTACAAAATGTTCATACACTTTAATTTTTTGCATTTTTTCCCCTATTTCCACATTTTATTGCGAAAAATATTTTTTCCTCAATTTTCATCAATTTTCTCTATAAAAATCTGTGAAATGTCAAATTTACCCTCTTATTTAAATAAAATCAAAAGAAAAGAAGAAAACAATAAAGAACTAATTGTAACTATAGGCCCAATTTTTTTAAAAATTACAAATGAGTCTCAAATAAATACTTAAAAATTAAAACAAAAATAATAATAATTTTAATAAACCCAACCCAACCCAACCCTAGCACCACAACCACCACCCCTACCAAAAAATTCCAACCACCATCCCCCACCAAAAAATCTTTAAATCTTCTCCTCCTCCTTTTCCTCTTCTTCTTCATCTAAATCAAATCTCCATCTCCCCTTCAAGTTACTGGACAATGACAGATCTGTATCATAGGCAGCAGGTGAATTGGGAGAATGTTAGTTTACCAAAAAAAAAACTCGCTTCAGCTTTC
>CAIGRR010431475.1:0-12834 GCA_903798365.1 Fraxinus sp. 1973-6204 | reverse complement strand
AAGCATGGAAAGTGATTCAGAATAATAGCTGGGACAGAGAGAGGGAGAAGATAATGTAGTAACAATCTGATATTTTGCAAGTTGTAGTAGTATCGTAGTTTATAATTTGGAGTTCTTGGTTGGTTTTGCAGAGCTGCTGGTAGTTCTTGAGCCTGATCTTCAGATCTTGTATTGCATGTCTAAGAATGAATTATCATTTTCATTATTTTCCGAAAATTAAAGTTTGTTACCTAATGCTTTCGTCGTGCTTCCATAGCCAGTTCTATATTTGATGTCATCGTGCACTTGGGCATACATTTCTGTTTCTTTTACTCGTTTTTTCCTGCCGATCTTCGCATTTTCATACGTGACTGTTAAAAGGAAATGACTATCAATAAATCTTGTATTAAGAGTTGAAAAGTTACTAGTAATTTGTTCCATATTCAAGTCAATTTTCATGTAATGACAGATTCAGATTCCTTTCTTTTCTGATCAATAACCCAGAAAAATAAAATAAAAAATGTAGCAGCAGCAGCAATCAGTGGATATAGAAAAATGAAAAAATACTATAAAATTGTATTGCCAATTAAAGTAAAATATTGAGAAAACAACTTGTACAATTGATTTCTACCCTCAAAATTGCAGCTGAATATTCAAACCTTCTCCAGCCACATTGCAATTTGCGATCCTCTTAACAATGTATACCTATTTCTTTGAACCCTTTTCTTCTGCTCATTTACAAGGTTAAAACCTATATTCTTGCAACATTTACTCATGTACACATTTTTATCCTCGAGAACCCTAGTTGGTAAAGGCCAATCAAATTGTTCGAACACAAAGAGATGCTCCTATGCTCGCATTCTTGGATGCCCATGAACCATTGACACCGAGATGCTATTGGATTGTGAAATTCACATGATGAAGCACAGTTGCGCAGTCAGTAAATTCCCTCAAATCCAAGATTCCAGCTGCAATCAGAACCAAATTGTGCACAATCTGCTAAGCGCAAAATAAAAGGTATACGAGTGTTTAGTGCATGTTCAGTGGATTGTATACTATAAATCAGAACAATCACCATATTAACAGCACGTTTGGAAAGTGTGTGTAAATGGTTCAAATTATAAATACATTGAAATGTGTCGTGAATAAGTAGGTGGTAATTGTGGATCCCTCGAAATGTGAGAATAAAAGTGACTTGTGTTTATAAACCATTTTATCCAAACATAGGCTAATATATCTGAGATAAAGGTAAAGGAGTAGTATAAGAAAATTACCACAAGACAGCCCCTCATTTTGGATTATTTGGCAGCTTGCACATATGAAGGGCAATGCACAACCCCAGTACAGCAAGTTTCTGTCCAGAAGTTCTCTGAACAAAGGAAAAAATTAAGCCGTTGCTGTACTATAAAGCTTCAAGAGCTACTGAAGCTTTGGTGAATACAGAGAGAACAAAGGGTGCCTCTTCTCCAGGATGAATGGTTGTTGGCACAATTGTGTACCCCTTAGGATCAGGATCAAGGACCATCTCGCAAGATATTTCCCGAGAATTTACATAATCTGTGCCACCAACTGATTCGTGCAAGTAAATATTGTAGGCAGCACGACGTCCACGGGTCTTGAGGATCCTCATCCCTATGTAGAACATCTGTGAATCATGGCTTGACTGGAAATTCTTGAAACCAGCTGTTGTTCTCGAGAAGCTCACACCCTATGTAGACACAATTTGGCATGAACCAAACGAGATACAGCTATTTGAAGATTAGTAAGCTTGCACACATACAAAAATACCTGAGTTAAGGTAATGAACACATGAATCGGTAAGGATGCATCTGGCCCCATGGCTCTCAAGCGGAACTGCGGATTTTGATGCCAACTATCATAGTCCTGGCAGCCTCCAGCGCTGTAACCTCTCCACTGACTACGGACAGAATAACGCATCTCGGGTGGGTAGACACGGCATACATATATCGACCTGAAATGTATCTGAAAATCTTGCCAAGACATCCAGAATATACCATCTTTTGCCTGTTCACAGATGGATACATTAATAGTTTCATGAATAAAGTAAAAATTACTGAATTATAATTTCAAGCAGGACAAAAAGAACATATAGCACGGTTATGTAGAGAAACCACATCAAAACAAATAAGCAAATCAATAATTGAAGATCAGTGAATAAAGTACAAATCGAAAGTACCTGAGGGACATGCTTGAGCTTGTGCTTCATCCTATCTGTCCATTCAGTTGATGAATCAGACCAAGGGCCATTCCACTCGACCTCATTTGCCCATGGATTTCTGATCTGAACAAGTTTGTTGCCATCTACTTCTCGTACCTGGACAGATAGATATATATATAGCAAAAAGTGGTTGCTTCACACAATATTCCTTCTACAGGTTTTTAAGTTGTTTTTATGTACAAGGTCTTGGACCAACATACCTGTAATATCGAATAAGCATGCCCTTGCACAATTCCACTGGAAGAAACATGCACATCCGATCCTGAAGGGCTACCAGCACCAAGTAGAAAGCCTTCTTGTTTGAAGCGTAATAATTGAAACCATAGTCTTCCACTAGCAAGATCAATCTGGGCTTGAGCACTCCTAATGTCAATCTCCTCACCTGCACCGCCAGTTAGGTCCACAAGAGCATCTTGGACAAGCCCACCTTCCAATGCTTCATATGAACCATGAAGCTTAGCATATGCTTTTTCTAATACAGAGACCCATAATTCATTACCCTTCCTGCTGGTAGCAAATGCAGGTTTGCCAGGTGATTCACATGGAATCCAGTCATCTACAACAACGGGAACCCAATCTCCCTGAAATCAAGGAAAGCATCTTCAAGAAATAAACTAGACAAATTTGAATTGATTATTACAACATTAGATCGCATGAAATCAAGTCTGGTTTTTAAAACATTGGTTATTCCACACTGCCAAAATCAAAGCACAATAGTTGAGAAAACGTCAAATTCTCCTATAAAAAGCTAAGGTTGCATTTAGTGGCCTGGAATTTGGTAAATTTGAATTAAAATCTTCTCTAATTTTGGTTCCAAACAATCACAGCAATTTGCACAGATAGATCAAAGTAAAGGAAATAAGCACAATTTGAACCACCTGAATACAGAAACGGACTGTATAAATTCCTTCCTCATTATATTGTGGAGTAATAATGACTTCTGATATGCTTGAAACCTCAGTCAGCACTGCAACAGCGCTCAAAAACCAACAATCACCCAACCGGCCCTGTTAGATTCGAGGCATTAGTAAAGCAACTATATTCGAAAATAATTTCGGGCATCCGATTTCATGTCCTGATTGCTGTATGAGAGAGAGGGAGAGAGAGAGACCTGACAAACATCAGAAGGATTTGCTCTTCCCAAAAATAAGCATGGATTAGAATCCAGATGCTTTTCCTTCACTATTTCAATAGGCCTCATCCACTCCGAAACAACCTATAATAGAAAGAAGATGATTTAGACATTCCATGTAGTCATTAGGACGGTAAAACAAGACAAATAAGAAAAGTAACCCACACGAAAAATCAGAGGAAAGTTACCTGCAATTTTGAGGGGGGATTGTCAGGATCAACAAATAATGAGCTTTCATTAGGTGGGAATTCTTGATCAGTAAACTGTGATTCTCCTCTAGCCAAGAGAGCCTCCTTAACAGCCAATTCTACAGACCGCATACGTTGGTTGATTTCCTCCTGTGTCTCCATCCTAGGTTTCCTCAACCTCCTAGTAAAAGAATCCACATCTACCATGACCCCTTCACGATCTGATCTTCTCTTCCTCCCACTTGAATATTGCCCGTCCCAATCTATATCATCCCTGTCATAAAGATCTACCCCTGCAGGATCACTCTCCCAGTCCTCAACCTACGTTAAATCACATAAAATAGAAATCTGAGAACCAGTTTAGAGCCCAAAAGGATGACACTACCAGTGCAGCAAAGGTAATGCTAAGAAGTAAAACTTGTGGATTAAAACATAAAAATGGTAGCAAAAACAAGTGCAGACCCTTGGAGGAGAACTTGTCCACTGCCAATTATCATCGAGGACATCCATTGTATTGTAATCTGAAGAACCCATAGCAGCAGCAAGAGCAGCAATCTCATCTTCATTCAAGCACCTTCCCCAAAGGAAAACATCCATTATGTGCATTTTGGATTCAGCACCTTCGCTATCCGACCTCCCAAATGCATCGACATCTGTGGGTGGTCTAACTCCAAGCCAAACTTCTGCTCCTTGCTCCCATATGCCATTACCCACATTAAGTGGAAGCCCTGGCTGATAGCCATCATAAACACCATCAATGAAGCAAGTGGCCTCACCTAAATCCGCATCAATGGTCATTGTGACAATATGCCACCTGCAAGTCAAAAGTTTCATGTAAAACATAAAGCCATCTGAAAAAGATAAGGAAGAATATAAATATAAACAAGAAAAACGCAAGCAGTAAAATGCAGACAAGTTTGAAAGGAAAACCAAGTGGACAAAGGAAAAGGGAAGAGAAAAGAAGCAAGACAAAAACAGTTGACCCCATAGGTTGTTTTCAAACTACAGAACAGGGAAAAAAAAATAAGGGTATAAATAGCGCACACACAGAAGCAGACATTCACAGACCTTCCATCTGCAATACTTGATGAACTTATACTCCACTCCTTTGCAACAGTAGTCTGTCTATCACCTTTTGTAATTAATCGCAGACCAACTTGTCCAGCTTCAATGCCTTGTTCGGATCCAGCCACAAGAATTTCCCAACACACCTCCTTCTGGAATTCAGTACCTAAGAGGCAAACAGGGCCAGACTCGGGCTGAATCATTACAGAAACAGAGAAGCTAACTTTCTGACTTTGACATAAACCAGGATCAATCTGTCCGCAGCGCCTACCACTTGTTGTGGGTTCATCGTCAAGAATACATATAGCACCAATAAGGCCAGTCTGTAAAAGTGACAATGTGATGTTAGTAATCCATACCATTAATTGAAAAACTTTGATAGTCAAAATTACCTACTTATACATGTTCCCAACCCCCACGCAGTGAGATAAAAAAATAACTAAATAAAAAAGAATGAAATGATATCTACAATTTTCCACCCATAAGACGGTAGTTAAGATTTTGGCAATCACCACCTGGATAACACAATAAGTTTATCCCTCAAAAAATAAGTTCTTAATTCTCGTATAATTCGAAGATTGAGAGAATGAAATAATAATCTTAAACTCTCTTATTATTCGAAGATTAATAGGGAATGATATAATATTAAAATACCTGAAGTGCCCTATCAGATAACTGAGTTGCACGTATTCTATATGCAATGCTTGAAACTCTCTCCCGTGCACATGAATCATCAAGCAGTGAATCCCCTCCTACAGCCCGCACAGCAGCGGCCATGGCTGCCGCCTCCCTGCTCCCAGCATTAGGAATAGATGATATAAGAGAAGCCTCAATTTCCTTCCATTTACGTTCTTCTTTCTCCAGAAGAGCTTTTCTTCTTTCTTTACCTCTCCCTTCCTCTTCACGTCTCTGCATCAAAATCTCCTCTTCCATCTCCTTCTCTCTTATGTAACTGCGAGAATCATCAAAAAAATATTTAGAAATACCAAGACAAGCTGATGCACATGCAGATTATAGAACTTAATTTCTTGAAGTGTACTAGTTTCACCTCTCCTGTATAATTTCAAATTGCCTACGATCCTCGGGCATCCACTTTTTAATTTTTTTGGCACTTAAATCTGAAAAACCTATGCTGTCGAGGAAGAGTCTCAAACGAACTTCATCCTGGACAAGCACAAACAAGGGTACAAGAATCATTAGAAGTGAAACCAAATGACGAATGCATGGCTAGCAGTATGGTTCATTTTTACCTGCACCCGTTCTGCTTTGGCAGTCAAGGAAAGCAGAAGAAGTAAATAACCACCAAACTTATCCCACATGTAAACCCATTCAGTATCAATTGCCTCCTCCAGAGCCAGTATTCTGGCATGGGCACACATTTCTCTTTTGTGACCTACATCACCGTTTGATTCATGCAGGAATATCCTTCGACTTCTCAATCTGGAGAAGAATGATCCAGCAGCCAATTCTTCATTTCTCAAACGATCTCTTAGTTTCATGACATCAGCTCTGGGAAGCACAAAGTTCCCAGCCCTATCCCGCGCAACAGTAGGATCTCCAACTAAAAGTGCAGCTGAGCTTGCAGACCTCTGAGGAGCAGAGTAAGTTCCAGATAATGCATTTCTTGTCTGCAAGGAGTAAGAAGGGACTTCTAGATCAGAACAAAGACACATGTCAACTACACAACCATAAGTTTTCCAGATTCAGGCACGTTATAGAAAGCAACTGAAAGATATCTGAAGCAGAGAAATAACCGAAAGAACAAGAAATATGAAGGAACCTTTCTGGCAATTCCTTGTGTAATTTATGTTCTACATCTATAGTAATTGCTTCCTGGTACCGATGAATTTCTTCTTCAATCAGGTAAAGATACACTAAAACAGAAGCCTTTAGGAAACAGTGTTTTACAGTTCAACTCGATGCAATTTCATAACCTCAAATTTTTTGCCAATATTAAACATCACAGCAAGTCCATTTTTCACATCTGTATTATCCTCAACAGCTACAAAATCATCTTTACTCTAAATTGTGGACCAAATGATATGGAAGCAGATGAGGACACTGAAGATTATCCATGCACAAACTACACCGTGATAATTGCCTCTCTCTTCCCTTCTTCTCTCTCTCTTTTATGAAGTGGTGAGGGAAAATGAAAATTGATCCATCAAAATGAGTAATTAGAGTAAATGAATGTAAGAAGAACATGGAACATCTGCTTAAAAAGAAACAGATGATATTGACTATGTTAACGTGTCCGTAAACTGAAGATATAAAGAAAAATAAAACAGTTGAACCCCATAAGTTGAGAGTGAAATAAATAAGTAACAGAATGGTACCAGCTACATTAAACATCATTTGGTTACAGAGTTACAGTAAACAAGAAAGAATAAAAATTTTGAGAAATTAACATGTCAAACTAGACGCACCTTGGTAGCTGATCGAGCTATTGCCTGGATTATAGTTTCCTTACTTAGGAAATGAACAGCATCTTCCACCATCTAATTGAAAAGATATATTAGAATGGAAAAAGGAAGCAAAATGCTGAAATAAGCCAGGAAAAACTCTGGATGATCTATCAACAAGTGCATCAAGATGGCTGTTTCATATGCACATTAAGCCCCTGTTTGGTGGGGGATTAAAATCGGATTTTTAGTTGATTTTGATAAAAGTTGATGAAATGAGTGATTGAAAAGTTGTGCGCCTCATAAAATGTGTGGTTATAATTGGTTGATGACTTTGACTTAATTTAAAATCTGAATTTTAGTTTCTACCAAACAGGGGCTAAACATGACAGTAGGTTATATTTGTATTGCTTGGTTTTATGAATGAGTTAGTGGTAAATGGAAAGTTCCAACCTTGAGCGTTAAACACGGACGAGAGACGGTGAAGCCAAAAGCCACCACAAGTGTAATTGCAGATACAGCAGCACCAGCAAATGGTGGATAAATCTTCAAACTGGCGACTACACCCCAACCTTCGGTTGCCAATGCAACGCCATAAAGCATAAGAAATGTAGCACTTTGGAAAAGACAGAGATAAACTATCAGACAAGATACCAAAATATGTAGTTTGTGAAGCATTCCAACTTGTTTAGGAGTGGAAATAATGCATACATATAGAACAGAAGAAAGAAGCAAATCCACATGCACAAAGAGAATTTAAGCAAACCTGACGTTTTTCCCAGTATCTGCATGAGCATCATAAATATAGACAGGTAGCACCCTCGGCGAATAAACTACTATAGGAGGCGAAAGAAGCACCTGCAAAAAATGGTTTCCATCGCACAATTGAATCTAATAAAACATTGTGAAAAAAAGATAATAATTTTACAAAAATGAGGTTTATGAGTAATATGCTTCAGATCTGGATTTTTTAAAATCAGTTATTACTTACAGTGAAGGCTCTTCCCGCCAAAAGGAACAGAAATGAGAAGTAACCAACAGATGCGCCGACAAAAGCTTTATCTGTTAAGCACCAGCGATTTTACAATGTTATGTACAAGGACAGAATATGTCATGAGGACAGCAATCTAGGGAGAATTTTGACAGAGTAGATGAAACAGGTCTGATAGTGCAGCCTGCTCTTTAACTGGGATAGGGTCAAAGAAAGGGTAGAGAATGGTACCTTGAAACCAACCAACAAGGAATGCTGCTAAAGCCAAAAGAAATGCTACAAAACAAACGAATAGTGTCTGAAGCCTTGTCAGGTAAAAGTTGTTTGAAGCCCAATAGTGAATAACACCAATAGCCAGGACGAGGAGGAGAATAACTAAAAGGAATGATGCACCTATCTGTTGTAACAGAAAATAAGGAATCATGTCAGCCACAACCACTACAGATGACAGATAATAAAAGATGAGGACCCATCACAATGCTCACTCACTGTCCATGGTTGAACTGTCACAATTATGGCTGACATTGCACCAAACAACAGCAGAAGACCAATAATTATGAATACATAAGCACCTCGGGAAAGTTTCCAGTTATCATCTTTCCTGCAAATGATATATGGAATATCTTATAGTCTTCAATCACACTTTAAGATGGCATTTGCTGAAAATTACTTTTTAGGGTGCAAGCCTCACCCCATCCATGAAAGTGAGGAACAACTGCTAAAACTGTACAAGATTACATACCATTTAAGCAAACCTGAACATAGTGATAATAATGCTGGGATACATATCAACGGTAGTAATGCGGCGAGAAAATCAGCCTTTGTTGGAGACTGGTCGTTCCTCAAACTCACCACCTCCATGTAGGATGCACCACAGAATGCCACAAGAATAGCTACAAAAGGTTGTGGCAAGACCTCAGAAAAGGAGTGCTACACTAAGAGCATGTTTGGGGTGGCTTATTTCTAAGCTTACTTTTAAGGAGAGAGAGATAAAGTACAGTCTTGATACCTTTTATCTCTCCTTATATAAGTAAAGTAAGCAAGCTTATAAGCCACACCAAACATGACACAGAATGCCTCATAAAATAAAACAATTTATTCACAACTAGGGATGGAGTTGTAGAGGAAGGATAAGAGACTTCACCTGCAAACAAACCAACACATACAGCAGCTGAGAGTGAAAAACGATATGTTGCAAACCATGAAACTATCGGCAGCACGCCAGTAACTACCAAAGCAATCGCCGATGCCATTGCCCATCCAATATACACTGGTGATGTATAGGGAGATGAAACGCTATTCTGATCACCGTTCCACCCCGTGTATTTTAAATTATCTAAAGGCTTTACAGATACAATTGCACCAAGGGCTATTACTGATCCCACGAACAAGGATATGCAAATGAAAAGAACAATGACCTGATAATAAATTGTGATGTCATTAGTTACAGAAAAAGAAGTTCAATAAAAAATTTAAAATCCTTACAACACATATGGTTGTCAATGATCTCGTTAATATAGAAAAATGATGTCATTAGACCACAGGTTACCATCAAAGTTTTGCAGTAAAATCCATCTATGACCCTAGCATATAAAAAATCTATGGACACAAGAACGATTACAAAAAATGAAACCGTAATCCATAAAAAGTTCCCAAACAATACAGTAGAAACTCGCCCAATAGTGCCCCTACCGCTCTCCTTCCTCAAGAACAACGTGGGAGTGCTGCATAAAAACTGGGGAGAGGTAAAACGAAAAAAATACTATTACAGTTCTTCACCAAAAAAAAAAAAAAGAAAAGAAAATTCAAAAATATCAGGAAAAGGAGATTTCCAGTGAGAAAGCCAAATGCTACAGCAAAGAAAATGAACATTCAAGACAAAAACTCATCCATCATGCCTAATCCTCCAGCAACGTTGAATAAACCATAGAGATTTTTCATTTCAATTATGAATTTAAATCAGCTCTCGAAGTCTGAACAATGGCAACTGAGGATGCAATATCATACTAAAATTATCTATTTAAGGATAACTTCAAGCACAATATGGTACCGAGGCAGAGTACAATTTTTTTCATCAATTTTCTGCATAAAATTATTGTGCTACATACAGGGAAGTGCCAATTTAGCAAAGTTTGGCACGTTTTTCATGAAGGCCCTCACCATTGCACTTGTGAGAAATATCAAAATGAAAGATAACTGCTTCCTCAAAAATGATAAGAAACTATAAAAACAGATTCTCTTTGCATTGCACTCTTAAATTGATTCCTAAAAAATGACTATTTTGTGGAGAAGGCGAGAAAAAAAATGATTAAGTAGTGGGGCCACCATCCAGTCTAACAACAAAAACAGAAGCACGGAAAGCTTAAAGGTCAAACCTCCTTTCTCCCCAGAATTCCATGATTTCCTGCGTGGCTTGCATTACCAACTCTTGAAACCCAAAACTGGTAACCATTACGAATCCATAAGGGAACGCCAATCGATAGGCAAGCAACCATGAGAGGTAGTGTCAAAGATAATCCAAGAAGAACTGATGACTTGCTGCACAAAATTACAGATCGGAATGTCAATTACATTGTCAACCAATATCACTCCCACATCAACTTATTCTTTTCTTTTCTTCCCGAGGGAGGGAGAGTGGCTCAATGAAATATTGAGTATTATTAAGCAAAAAACATTTGTTCGCAATTATTAGCACATTGAGAATAATAAATTTATACTAGAATGATAGCATAATAATCCAATGTACATGTGTTATACCTCAGAAAGGAAAGCAACAATCCAACAGAAGTGCTTAGCAACCAAGCTATAAAACCATACTGCATAACATGAAAAGTGAAGTTCAATATGAAAAATAACAGAAATAACAATAACTCCAGAGGCCAAGTAGATGCAAAAGAAACTGAGTAAAGTTTGCATATAAAACCTACATGCACATCAGTATACATTTCATGCATTATGAATATTAGAGAAGCTACAGGGATAAAATGGCAACATCCTAAGGTATCACAAACTAGCCTAATCATTTGTTAAGATAATTTGCGCTATTAGTATAGCATCAATAATCAAAACTCTATATAGCACCATCATGGCAATGCTTCAAACTATATGATGTGGTTAAGCTATATAAATTTACATCCACACGCACAGAAAAATAAGGAAGAAGAAAATCTTTGTTGGAGTTATTAGAGGGTGTCTCAAGTATGAGAAGACATTAAAGAAAGCAATTGTGGCTCGTCGTGGGGTAATAAATCAATAGTAAGCTCTTTAACAGGACAATAATAACAACTTTAAAATGGAGTTTTAGGCACACTGAAAAGTTCACACTGAACTGCAAATGTTAATGTTTTTGAACCATCCAGTGACAACCAAAACCTGTACTTTAACCTGAAACCCATCCAGATTTGTTAATCGATTAGATTGCTATCTAACAAAGTCCAAAATACCTTGCGTGGTTTCGAAGTCGTGGACAATTCTTCAGATTGAAGTGACCTAAGGAAAGCCATGATTGAACAGACAACAGGAGATAAAAGAAGCACCGCAATGCCAAATTCGAACTACAAGTAATGAACATAAGAAACAATTAGGCAGTTGAAAAAGGTTCTAACTTTAATGTACACATGCATAATCAAAAAAGCGGTCTGGTAAGAATGCCGACCGTACCTGTTGGTGTGTGACATCTATGAGGTATATTGCCTTCGGGCGAAAAATGGCCAGAATGGTAGTCTCAATGCTAAAGACAAAACTGAAGAGAACCCATGCTCGTTCTGGGGTACCTGCTATATGATGCAACATTAGTCTACACAGTCGAACCCACTTCTCCAATCCACGAAGCCTAAGTTCTTCTGAAAATGAAATTTGATTCGGCAGCACAATTTCAACACTGTTTGAGTCAATGATGTTCGTATTAGTATTGTCACGGTGGTCTCTATCAGCATCCAAACTACTTCTCTGCAGTAGAGCGAGGATCATTGGATCCAATCCATTCTCCTTCAGCATCACAGCAAAATTAGGGTCTAGACCTTTATCCTGCAGTAAACTGGTTAGTTCCAGCTCTCCTCGTCTTGATCTCCTTTTCAACATAGATGTAATCCGCGGATCACTCAACTTCTCCTGGAATGCAAGTGCCAAATTCATGTCCATTGCTTGATTTAGAGAGGTTGACGCACTAGACTCACCGCCTTGGCTTTCCATACCACTACTAGAACAAACTACCAAACAGCTATTATGGTCAATGTTCTTATCAGTATATGAAGGCCCAACTTCAGTTTCTTGAACTGCTGAACGACAGGAACTGCTATGTAATGCTAAACTTGGTCTTCCGCTATCTATACTCTTATCGCTATGAATCCCTTCAACATTATTCCAGACAGTAACCTCGCCGGTACAAGGTGCTGTAGCAGTACCAAGGTGACAAGCATCCGCACTACTACTACGTTTTACACTTGAACCAGAGCCTTCGGACGAGCTAGATGAGCTGTTTTGGTCTTTTCTACGAAATCCTTCTCTAAGGCGAATTACTGTACTATGCAATGCATCTCTTCTTGCAGCTGATGGATTTGTAACTGATAAATGACGAGAAACTGCAGCACCTAGTAGTACAGATGCTACAACTGCATAACTGGTACAATGTCCTAGATACCTGAAACGAAGAGGTGCAGCACAAAAGTCATGAGGCCATGTATCACAGATATATTTAACGTATATCCAATCATGAAGCCTGGAACAAACCAGTAATGAACTCCAAAGCATATGAGGAAGACCCGAGATAAGCCAGCAACAAAAAGTGCGGCAACACGATTTTTAAGAAGCTGAAACCCATATAAGCATGCCCCCATGTT
>CAIGRR010431469.1:0-11766 GCA_903798365.1 Fraxinus sp. 1973-6204 | reverse complement strand
TAATTATTTATCAATTATATAAACATTACATCACTAATTATTTAATTAACCAAAAAAATTACATCTTTATTAATAACAAATTAATTCTTAAACAAAACTATTAAATATAAACTAAGCAAACGTGCATTGCACGCTGCTTAAACCTAGTTGTACATTAAAGTGTGTATGATTGATTGTTCAAAGTGTTACTTTTTATATATTGACATAAATATATAGCACGGTTAAATTCACAGGTGGTCAGCCAACTTCATACTTTGTGTCATCATGATCACTCAATTTGATTTTGTTTCATCATGACCACTCAACTTTATACCTAGTATCACAATGGTTATCCAATTTGATTTTATTTCATAAATGTCATTTAATTTCATAGAACGTTTCACTATGACCACCCAATTTCATAAAACATTTTATTATGACCACTCAACTTTCCTCAACATCAAAATTAACAAAACCGAATCCCAATTCACCATTTCCCAAAATGGTAATAAGAAGTTGAGTGGGCATGAAAAAAAATGTTATATGAAATTGGGTGATTATAATGAAACGTTATATGAAAATGGATGGCCTTGATGAAATAAAAATAAAATTAGGTGGTCATGATGACACTAAATATAAAGTTGAGTGATCATGGTGAAACAAAATCAAGTTAGGTAGCTATGGTGACACCAAGTATGAAGTTGAGTGGCCACCAACGAATTTAACACATGTGTAGCAAGATTGTCGTCGCCTTATAATAATGGTAACAAAGTTTTGGATAACTTCAGTCATTAACTCAGTTTACAACAATAATGAAATAATTGGACACAAACCTGAGTCCTTTTAATGGATCAAAAAACTAGATTGTTACCACCCTAGGAAAGACTAATTCAACAGTACCTTTGAAAAGTTTAAAACTACTTCTGATATTAAGAAACTGTTTTTGAACATGTTTGAGAAAAATATTGTCTAATTAAAAGAATTTTCAGAGAAGTCAACCACAAAGTAACTTCCTCTAAAAAAATTTGTACGAGAAACATAAGCAAAAAAACCTATCAAAAAGATCCTAAATCTATGTTTTTTCTAGTTCTTAAAGATTCATACCGAATACTCACTGTTTATAGGGAAACAAAATTATTTTTACAGCTCTAATTAAGTAAATAATAATTCAAAACGACTTGCTTTGTGAGTTATTAAACTTACAAGGGTGTATTCAACCGATATTTTAAAAGTCTCTCTAATTCAGTTATTCCCAATTGAAATTTTAATGAATTCTAATAAAAATCCATTAAATACAGATGTCCCCAACTAAAAAGATTTTAATGAAATCCTTTAAAATATATGTATCATCAATAACTCATGAATTTATAAAGATTTCATGAATAATGGGATTTCAAAATATTTAGACGAGTTTCAAACTTAAAAATACACACATCAATTTTTTTTTAAAAAAAAATCACTATTTTTGAGATTCTTATGAATTTTGTGAAAATATATTCAAATTCATTAGAATTCATGATCTTTTAAACTTCATCAAAATTTCGGTTGAAAGTACCCTTTAATCATGTAGAGAGAGAGAGAGAGAGAGAGAGAGTTGATGATGATTTATTAATGTTGTCTCTGATTAATGACTTGTACTAATTACTACAATAAAAAAAAAAAAAAAATTGTTCCTTAATAAAGTTGGGTGGCAACTGGCAAGAGAACCAACATGTTGGCTTGATTTACAATTTGCAATAAATTGTTTATTCTTTTTCCAATTTTTGTGGATTGATATTCAATATCACAGTTGTTACATGTCCCATGAGACCTAGAATACACCATGACCATGCGACTCAATTACACAAATAAATTTCTCGTCAGTCAACTTGGTTGACCAAGTTCGACCATTAAATAAGCATAGACCGAGTAAGCCCTTGTAAGGTCATAAAGAAAGGTTCAACAAATGATTTTTCTCAACAACTTTTGATCAAGTCAACACACTCATAATCTCCTCAAAATGTGAGAGTAACCTATGGGGGCGTGGAGAGTGAAAAATTGTGATTGAACATCAATAGTACCTGCTCTACAGACTTTTGTCTGGTAAATAATTTCAATCCTTACGAAAAAGTGACAATTAACCCATACGCAAATGCAATTCTAATAGCTAACACATTCAATTACTAACTTGAATTCAACATTCAAGCAAATGATTTGCCAAATAATGTAATCATTTGTGTAATAGGATTAGTCACTTTTAAAATTGTCTAGAAGCTTAAGTTACAACTTACACGATCATCTCTACAAAAAGTCATCGACTATGAGAATGTTGCATATTTTAGTAGAGGAACTCGTGACAGTTTTTATCACATCATACATTGACATTGAGGAAGTGCTTATAATTATATAAATAAAAAATATATGGTACTTTTTGAGTCCGTCAAAGTTGATAAAAAATTGCTTGGACGTTTATAAACATGAAAAAGGCCAAGTATCAAGTCATGAGTCTAGCAAAGATAAAAATTGAGTGGTCCATTATCGGCATTTATCCATACAATTGCTTCAGCCTATAAATCTCTTCCAGTAAAGAATTGATTCGACCACATTCTCCCTCTCATATTGCATTTCGAAATATGAATCTCCAACATTTCAAGTTCAAAACACTTTGAATCTCAAGAAACAACCAATCTAACAACTACTATTAAAATACATCGACGAGAAAAAGAAAACACTTACATGATTTTCAGAATAAAAAAACAGGAAAAGATACGTTTCAGTGTATTGAAATTAACTCTCAATATCTGATTTGACTTTAAAGTGATAAAAACACACACACAACAGTAGCTTAAAAGCTCATTTGTGTACAACTGTACATACGGATATACATACGATATCTGATTTTTCAAGGGGGTAAAAATGAAAAAGAAACAGTAAAAGCAATTCAGAACAGAAAAGAAACATTTGTTTGATTGTTTCTTTAGGTGGGCCATGGATGAGTAGTTGGGGTTGCTGGTTTATAAGCAATTTGGGAAGAGTGGTTAAAAAGGGAAGAAAAGACAGTCATGACATTTTCATGTACTCTTAGACAAAAAAATTCAACTAATTTTAAATCATTTTAGATAACTCCATACAAAATTAAAAATTTATTTCTAACTTAATTTCGAATTATCGTAATTTAAATGCTAAAACCAAACACTAAAGAGTTCCTTCTCAGCTACAACCAAACCAGATCAAACTAAGAAAAATTTACTTCCACCAAAGCTAATTCAGTTAAACAATAAACACGGAGTACTTGTAGAATTTCTGAATATAATTAAAAAGCCATTTGATGTATTTTTATAAAGGATAATAGAATAGCTTATGTTAAACATTGCTTCTAAGGAAGGAGAGTCTTCAAACTGCAGCAAGATATTTAATTTTGCACCAAAAAAGATGACTACAAACAAGGCATATCCCAAAGATATGATGAAGCAACTCATAAAGAGTAGAAAGTACTACAAATGTTTTTTTTTTTCCCCTTTTGCTTTAATGCAGAAATTATTGGTTCTCGAATGGTCAAGTAGGAGCTCAAAAATATGCTAATATATTTCAAAAAAAGGAAAAAGTGAAGAGAGAATTTTTAAAAGCAATGATACAAACAAATGCTCATTCAACAACCCAATATGCATCAGAGAACATTTTGTACTGCTTAATACAAGAAAGTAATCAATAAATTGGTTATCAGCATGAATCTTTACAAATGAACAAATTATGCATAGATAAAAAGATTGAACCTTGATCACCCGATACTTGATATTAGGCCAGATGCCTATCTTCCACCTAGCCTCTTGTCTTTCTTCCTGGACAAGAATATCTGCCACGCCAATCAGGAAACCCACCCCCACTACAAAAAAAAACAAGTTACCTGTTGTCCAAACAACAATGCCATAAACAAGAGAGTAGACATCCAAAGCAGGAATGAACAGAAACAGTTAAGTGCCACATCATATGTACGGCGCAAGGAGGTTAACGTATCCCGGACTTCCCAGTTACAGAATGAAAAGAAAATAAAGTCCACAAGAACTCTTTGGAGATACAGTAACAAGTTTGACCAGCACGATATGATATCAATGTTCCATCAAAGCCGTTTCAGTCTCAGATAATGGAGCTGCAACAGAACGCAGTGGAATTTTAGACAAGTAATGGCAAGAATCATAAAATTGTAATGATGTGAAAAGATTTACAGAAAACGAGAAAAAAAGAAGTTGAAAAGCAGCTAAACAAAGTTGCATGTTGGAACAAAACACAGTTATAAAATTTGACGGAAAAAACAAAGTTCAAACTGCAAGCAATTTGACTCATCACCCACCTAATACAGATGAAAGAAGAGGTTGGAAAAATATTGATTCTGCACAACTTCACTACAAAAAGGGAGCTGGATTCCAAAAAATGGAAGCACCTTTCAGGATGTAGCAATACGAATCAAAGCATACTAATCTTTGCAATCATTGGCTTATTACATTTTCTCCTCCAGATGGTGAGGAATTTAAAATTCTTTATCCCATGAGCTGAAGTAAAATTCATGGTTAGCTGACAGGCAGCTAAGAATATTAACCTGAGGCCCCATCTTAGTATCAGAGGTTTCCATTTGAGAACCATGTACTACAAGAAATCATCTACACTATAGCTTCTCATTTCCTGTGTAACGCGTAAATTGTTTGAAGGCACATATACAAGCCAATTGTCCATAGAAGCAAGTCAGTAACCACCAATAAATCATCAACAAGCTCAATATATTTAAAAAAAAAAAAGTTAAGCTCAAAGAAAACTATCGTATAGTACCGTAAATATTCAATCAACTGCAAATTGAAGGAGATTATGCATCAAATATTTCGCAAAAAATCCTTAATTAGCAAACATATTCATTCACAATTAGTAAATGATATTAAAGAAAATGAATGACTAAAAATCACAGTACATGGCGTATCAACATACCAAGCAAATCCTCGTAAGAATCAGCCAATAGCGATGTGTCCATCAGCAAAGGAGGTGAGAAAACTTGATCTTGAGTTTCATCCATGTCATAAAATGACCTGTGTGCATCAGAAACTGAAGAATTTGAACCAACGGCTGAGAGGAAGCCATTGACACCGTCAAACTCATCGAGTGAATCCAAATCATTTAACATGTACCCGACTCCATCATACTTGCTCCCAAAATGGTTGTCCAGAGCACAAGTCTCAAGCAAGGAAGGATCTGCCTGAGGTGTGAATAATTGTCTACTTTTTAGTGAATTAGACTTCTTCTCTCGGTCAAAACGGGAAAACCCAGTCCCTGAAAGCGGTACAAAGAAGTGCTCAGAGCTATCATCAGAACGGCTGTCTTGGGATGACTCCAAGTTGCATGATTGAGATGAAAGAGCAGCTTCTCTAACAGATCTCTTCAAGTTTTGGAGGAAAAAATGATCATCTGCAGAAACATGGACAAATGAAATTAATAAACTCCAAGATAAAGAGCACTTAACGGAAATGTGCATGTATAACATAGGAAATGCAGAATAAACACAAACCATATGGTGGGTTATCTACATCACTCTTTGAGAGAGGCTGTTCTACAGACTTTTTGTCAGAAATATTTTCTGCCTGATTAATTTGAGGTATATTCTGTCGTTTTTGCATGTTCCCACTTTTACCAGAAGAATTTGGTGCAGAACTAAACAGTGGTGGCAATTTTAAAGCCGGGGGGCTAGCCGATGCTTTTTCAAGCTGCAAAGATGATAATCTTGAGGTAATGTCAGCAAAATCATCAGTACCACTTTCCTGGCCATTAGAATAATTTAATCAGAGGAGCAACCTGAGAAGATCTGTCAAATGATACTCTTGCATTCTACAGAAAATTATTCACATAAAATTGAAAGAGAAATACCAATGTCCTTCCACTGCCCTGTGCCTGGATAGGCGAGTTCAATCTGCCATTATGTTTACCCACAGGGGGGAGATGGGACGATATATTGTTAACTTCCTGTGTAAGCTCTGAGATTGAATTCTGTATGGCCGGAGCAACATCCTTTAGTTGATCTATTAGCACCTGCAAAAGAACCTAACTAGTATAAGAAAAAGTTTCAATAGGAGAACTTAGACTTACCCACTCCACTATATCCAATTATGGAATAAAAGCTTCAGATGGTTCTAACTTTAAACTTTGTTCATCATGCTCCGTAAAAGTTTCAAGGTAAATCCACTCATTAAATTGACCTTCTAAACTCATCAATGGGAACACGCTGAGTAGGTCAATTAATTCATTATTCACCTGTATACTATCCAGGTGCTGCTGATGTTCAGCAAGTGTTGCAGCCAAAGACTCAGCGTGACTACCGGTACCACCATTATGCATACTTCGTAGGAGCTCTGGACCCTCTCCATCATTGGCTTTTGCCTAGGAAAATCATAATTTGATAAAGATAAGCATGCTGTTTATAGATGAATTTAAAGTTGAGAAATGATATTACAATACACGACAAGCAAAAATCTTCACATCAACGAGACTTAAGTTTGAAGGAGCTTTTCAGCGGTGCAAGAATATTTCACAAACATAAATGTTAAAAACAAGTTAAATTTCGATACAATTTGAAATGATACAAATTGAAGAATATGGCCTCTACAAACCGACAGTGTTGTATTGGTGCGCCATCAGCAAGAGACGTTAATATGGGTAAATTTTAGCGATCAAGATTAAATGTGAATGTGTACCTAGGTCAAGAAAGAAAACAATATACTTGATATTTTACCATGACTATTAGATATGAAACTTAGGACGAGCGTCAGTGTAGCTTGCAAAAGAATAGGTGGAATGGGTAAAAGGTAAAACAATTATTAAGTAAGGGATGGCGTGATATAAACTTTCGTATATTTGGTTTCGTTGGACTTCTCCACATAGAATCACATAGAGTCATGAAAAAGGATTCATGAGGACAACCACAAATATATTATAAATCAGGCTTAGCATTTTTTTGTACTATGCCATACCTATATTTACACATGTCCAGAATTTTATGCCAAGAGTGGGTAGATAAAGGGCTCAATTTTTCGACACCCATTTTTCTCCAATCACCATGTCTCCTAATCAAAACTTATTTCAGACTTAAGTCTGCACCCCACCAAAAGTGGGCATTGACTATATTCCACAAAAAAGGTTCATGAACACAATTGCTGATAAGGGGGAATGACTGGATCATCACCAGTCTGAGCACTGGTAAAAAAAGCACCGACAGAATTTAAGTTGTTCTCAACCGAAGCAAAATTCCTTATCAGCACAAAACAACATACCAATTGAAGTGATTGTTTATGTATGCGTTGCAAGGCATGTGTCCAACGCCTCAAAACTTCCGCAATATCAACAGTCGGCTGCCCTCTCACGCTTCTTTCATCTACTCGGGAAATTTTTTCATCATTTCCTTCAGCATGGGAATAATCTAATTTACTTTTGTTCTTCCCTTTGTTTACATATTCTTTCGAACCTTCAATTTCCTCATTATCTAGGTGTGATGGAGGTTGATTAGCAGAAGGAACTAGAGAGCTTTGATCCATTGCTGCTAACAAAGATGAGCCGGAGATGCGATACCTGGAACAAGATGTCAAATATAAGTCAGTCGCTAAAAACAATTGGTATTTAGTAGAACCCAAAAGCATGTAGAGGACATTACCGATGCTCACGATGAGCTATAAGATCCTCAATTGGACCTGATGCAAGAACCTCATGTTGACCTATATAAAAAAAATATGCATGTATTAAGGACCGCGCTCAGTGTCGTGTGAGATAATACAACTTCATTAGTAATAATTTATTTGGAGAGCTATATAAATAACCAGGAATTGTAATTATACACTAGAACTAGATTCACTTAGATTTGCAAATAAAACAGATGAGAATGGTATAAACAGAGTAAGAACCACTTAGACAAACGCAAAATGCCTGAAAAAATTTCAGTGAAACCAACATGGAAGTAACAGTGGGCATGACATATCAGAGAAGTACATAAGGCAGTGCTTGAAGATCTTCTGCAGCAACTATTCATGAATATCAATACCAAACAGTACAGGTGGTCTTTTCCACCATAGAGAATAAAAAACCCAAATAAAGACCAATTACTATTGACGTTGTTCCTAATATGTTCATCCGAGCAGCAATTGTAATCCCCCTACAGTTAATCATGTTCTGTGCAAGCTTGATATTTCCATTTGGTCACAAGATGATGGACCAGGAGGGACCGAACACACAGAATTTGCATTTCGACATTCACCTACAACTAATTTTGATGGTCAAAGCTGAAGAACAATACTCCATTACTTAGCCATGTATACAGCACTACCTCTGGCAATTTTCTCCAGTGGAAACTTTTTCCCCAGTTGCCAGTGATCCAGTAACCACCTCCGACTAAAAGAAGTGAAAATAAATGAAAAAAAGATTTCAACACGTCAGCATAGTGATACGCGTGTCCAAATTACAATGACCTCCAGACTATTAAAGGAGGCATATCATACAATTTCATCAAAGCCAAAGCAAACCAAAAAATAAGCACAAATTATAGCATACCCAAAGAAATTAATGTACAACACTTCTTTTTAGTAAAAGATTTCAGCCTGCCATTAGATGTATACAACAGAAATTCTGAATGGCATTTGATTTAAGAGATACAAATGTTAATTCAATTGGAATCAGATCGAGTAAAATTGACATAACATTAAATTAAAAGAACTGCAAGTTTTTGTGCTTACTCTTGCGAGATAACAAAGAGTCCCACAAGCGAGTAGCTCTCTGAACCATATGAGAGTTCTGACTTGAGCTAGATACAAGCTCATCCCAGTGTTCACCTTCCAACTTCACTTTGTTTCTCAAATCATGTAGTTTCTCAAGCTCTTGTTGTAGGTATGCCTAATATGAAGAAAGACAGATGGATGCGAGAAAAAAATCATTTAGAAAATCATGTGAAAAAATTCCACCTGGTAAGCCCTTCAATAATCCAATATAATATAATCATTATTTACCTCTTCAGCAGATAGACCGCGAAACTCAGCTGTCATTTCATGGGCCAAATTGGACCACATGGCCTGTCTCTGCACTGCTGTCTCTGCATTTTTCAGAAATCTTCTTCTTTCAAGAGCTATCCTACCCTAATAATAAATAAATTGAAAAAGGCTGAGGTATATATAAGTATGAAATCCACGTTGAACACTACGATCGAGTAAAATAGCAAATGTATGAAAAAGAAGGCTAATGTTTTTCAAGATTTATTCACTACCAAAACATCAAGGATAGTAGTCAAACTTTGATGATTAATACTAGCTCCTTGCACCTATTAGATCTGTTAAAGATTACTTTCCTAGAATAGTAAAGTAAATAGATGTAGCCCTAATTTATTTCCTAACATAGTATTAGTTATTGTATATAACCAAACAAGTATTCTATGAATAAAGTGAGAAAACCTTGGGTTCGTTTCATGGTATTAGAGCAACCTACAGTAAGGTTAGGTCTCCTTCTCAGCCCAGCCTAGGGATTCTGTCGCGCGCGAGTTTCTGCACAACCAGACCTCGCGAGTTTCTGTCCAGCCCAAACCTCGCGAGTCCTTCTCTCCCGCGACTAGGGTTCCAGTTCAGTCGTGCGCCGCCGTCCTCCTCTCGCGCGGCTAGGGTTCCAGTCGCGCGTCCTCTTGCGCCCAGTGTTCTAAAACGCGGCTAAATGCGCCGCGTATGCGCGCCTGGGCGCAATGCGTGCTCAAAACGCCTCGCATTCGGTATATGCGTGTAAAAATGCGGTCAACTTTTTTTGTTGACCGACTAGGCGCGCCTAGACAGGATTAATACCGCTTAGGCGCGCCTAATCTCTCTTAAGCGCGCATAAGCCCGCTTAAGCATGCTCTCGCCAAGCCACAATTTTTAACCGTATCATTAAAAAGCATTTATCAACTTCATTGTTGGGCTCATCCAATGCATGGACAAGCCCAATTCAAGAGCTGAGTAGTGCACCTTTTTATAAATGATTATTCTCCCACTGATTTAGTCTACATCCGATGTGGGATAGAATTTTTAACCTACAGCTACAGTCGCCCAAATTCGCCCAAATTCTCGCGACCAAATGCCACCAAAACCACCGGACATTGGTTCCGATGGATAACCCTCGATCCCCTCTTCAAGTAGCAACCAACACCTTCCAATTTGATCAGGTATTCTAGCCGGAATCACTCCCCAAAGATAATTCTACCAAATTCAACCCTCAAACATATCATAACAAAACCTCAAAAATTACATGACTGATGAAAGTATTTTGTCAGCAAAAACTGAAATTCGAACATGAAAAAGTCGTTCAGACAAATGATGAGCGAAAAAATGCAGAAAAACCCACAGATCCTAAATTAACTAGAATCACTCAATGATAGAAAGCCATCATCCGCTTTCATATCGCCATTAGATCGCCATACTGCGCATCGCAATGATGGAGCCAGCAAAAAGGCCTACTGCACAGAGTAATTTTCTCCATTGATATCACAGTTTCTACCATTTTCAACTTTTTCGCCGGAAAGAGAGAGAGAGAGAGACTGTGTCCCGGTTCGGATGACGGGATGAGTGATGAAGGAATAGTTAGAGCTTAGAGGAATGTCAACTTCATTACCGCCATTGAAGCCCAATATAAAACAGGCCCAGTTAGAGATGTGCTCAAGCCCACATATTTCATTAAGTAAATAAGGCCTATTTATTAATAAATACTAAATAGTTAGATAAGTTTAAGTTCTCATGCTATTTATTAGTTCCAAAATGCCTAATCCAGTTTTTACCTTTTTTTAAGGTAAAAAATCTATTTTTTTTTATATAAAAATATATTTAATATCTTAAAAATAATTCAAATAATATTAAAAATACGAAACGCATTATGGCGCTTANAAAATTCTTCTAACACTAATTAGCAATATTATAGTATTATATTAAATGTTTAGTAAGTATTATTTTTAAATATTAAATGATTTTATGATATAGTAAAAAATCTATTTTTTTATAATATAGAAAAAAACTATTTTTTAAAATAAAAATATATTTAATGTCTTAAAAATAATTAAAATAATATTAAAAATACGAAACGCATTATGGCGCTTATTCTTCGCATTGACACGCCTAAACTTGTGATTCTTGATTCTCGACCTCGCCGCTTCGCAACGCATTACGCATTTTAGAACATTGGTTAAAGGGTCACAATCGAACTCACAAAGAAGTTGGGCGAAATTTTACAATAAAAAATTTACGTCCATAAAAATCATACTCCATGTAGTTTTGCATCCGAAAATTTACATGGAATGACTTTTTCGAATCTAAAAGTTCGAAAAAGAATTTATGTCATAATCCATATAAAATTTCCTAATAAAATAATAAAAATTACATTGAAAAATTTGTATCGTAAAAATAATAAATGTTAATGAAATAATTAATTTTTTTTTTTAAATGTGAGTTAGACGCATTTATTTAAGATTCACGTTTTAAAGCATTTTTAATTATTTTTTATATCTGTTTGAACTATTCGATATATCTATAAAGTAGTTCTCGAAATAAGTTTTGAGATGACATAAGCAATTTATAAATTCGATTAGCGTACAATCGTCGGAGAATTTTTTAAGTTAACATGTTATCGAAATTTTTGAAATACTAATTTTGAAAAGTCTATTTTGACAAGTCGTAACATTTGCTACGATTGATCGTTTCGTACGCCTTTAACGACGTAGAAAATTAGACCGTGAGTACTTTAAAATGGTATTAAGAACGCATTATTTCGATTTCGTTTCACATC
>CAIGRR010431432.1:0-10472 GCA_903798365.1 Fraxinus sp. 1973-6204 | reverse complement strand
GAAAAAAATATAAAAAAATTATTTAGTTTCGGGTCTCATTCGGTTCTTCGGTTCTTGGTCTAGACCCGAGACCCGACCCAAACCTTTCGGTTCTCGATTCGGGTACCCGTTCGGGTCTTTAACTTATGAAGAATCGCTCGATTCGGTTCGGTTCGGTTCGATTCGATTCGAGTTCGATTCTGTTCGGATATTTTGGACACCCCTAGTGAAAGCCTCAGACAAATAGTCTAACATGCTTAGAAGTCGAGTTGAGAAGGCATACTGAAATGCAAGAGATGGTGTTTAAAAAAAATATATAATAATAATAATAATAATTCAAGTTTGTCATGTTGTGCTAAATTTGGACTGGATTTTACATGATTGATTAGCCATCGTGAAAGTAAGTTGCAAATATGTAGACCATTCTACATGAACAGGCCACGTAGGACCCATTCAAACAGCTTTATCCAATATAATTAGTGGTGACACCGGTACCCACCCCACTTACCACAAACTTTCAAAGAAAAGTGAATAATTGACACAGCATCTCAAATCAAGACACAAGAGCTTGTTCTTTTCGTGTTTTAATTAATAGTGTGTTTTGAATTTTGAATTGATTCTAAATTTTATTTTTTTAGTGTTCATTTTTAGATTGTTAAAAATGTATTTTTTTGACATTTTTAAAAAAAATATTTGAAAACATTCAAAACACGTTTTAAAAATTTTGGCTTGATTATAACTGAAAACACTCAAAATGACAAATTTGTCGTTTTGGATTTTCTTCGTAAATTTTTAACTTGTTTTCAAAAACGCGTTTTCAATGTTTTGAAAAATCGAAAATAGAAAACGGCTTGAAAATGCGAAAGGGAGCATGCCCTAAATTTTTCCACAAATAAAGGTTTGCAAGTTTGGATTTTTTGGATCTTTATATGTTCTATATTGTATATTCATCTTCACTCTTCTTATCAAATGTCAGAAGATAAATATTTATTTCTCCTTTATAAAGTTGAAAGTGATAAATTTATGAAAGAAGTTGTGGACGAAAGATGATCGACAAAATAGTTTCGAATCTCTGGGGGTGTGATGTTATGTTTTATATTCTCGATTCTCTCCAGAATATTCTACTATTCATTATAGATGGCATATTTACAAATGCATATTACATGTGTGATCAGAGGAAAATATAATTGATTTGGAATAAAAGAATCATTCTTTTTTTCTTATTGGGTTATTCTTCCCATTGTTGTAGGTGTGAACAAATTGATCGCTTATCGTGTAAATATATTTGCGTATATGCCTCTTTTATCAAGCAAATTGACAAAAGTCTAATATCGTTTGTTCAAATAAGATATCAAATAGATTCAAGGCTCCGTTTAAAATGAAAAATATGACAATTATCTATCACATCAAAATTTAAATTTAAATTTTCTTTCTCTTGTGTGAACCTCAATAACAACTATATTTTTCATTCTTATTCTACAATAATTTGGCTAAAACAGGGGGCCAAATCTAGAAATAAAATTGTTAAGTATCTATTTGAGCCCTATTCTTTAAAATTTATTTTTCCCTAAACTTATTTTTAATTATACATTCTAATAAAATAATTTTACACGTAAATCAAAAATCTCTATGTTACTTTTTATCCACACATTCTGCAAATAATCACTATTGCAAATCTGAATTTTTATAAAAATAATCACTATTGCAAGCTATTGCCCATAACAATAATATTGAAATAAAGCCAACTAAAAGAGTCAAAAACGATATGAATTAATATCATTTTAGTCTTATTATTAAAGGAGCCGTTATTTTCATTCATCATTTTTATATATCTCCCCACTTTTAAAAATAAAAATAAAAATATGTATTATATCTTTAACCTCGTGTAAATTTATTTAAATAGACAATAAAAAAAAATATACTCTCTATATTCATCCATTAATTCATATTTTGTGAATATGTTGTTGAAAATGAATATAAGAAATAAAGAGTTTTATTTTAATAGGAGTCAAATGGGGGTTGTCTACAACATTCTTACCACAATCATCTTTCGATACTGTTATATATGTTCTTTTATTTTTTTATAAATGAATAATTTATTTTTGGTTGAATTTTGTGGACATATAGTGTTTAAATGAATGAATTTTTTAAGAGTAATGTTGAAATGTTATGAGAATGAATACAGTACTTTTTAAATTTTTTAATAGCTATAAATATAGAGTGAGGTAGATATATAAGAATAATGAATAAAAATAGCGCCTCGTATTATTAAGCCCTCATTTGGTGGGAATTAAAATAAGATTTTTAGTAAAATTTGATATAATGTGCAGTAGAAAAGTTATGAAACACAAAGTATTTGATTAAAATTAATTGCTAATTTTGACTTAAATTAAAATTCAGATTTTAATATGCCAACATTAACAATTCCAACTAAAGGAATCAAAAGATATATAGGATGTGTCTAGGCGCGATTTCTTCCAATTCAGAATCGATTTTTGCGTCAAATCAGAAGGCCCATGACAGCTATCCTGAGAAGTGTGACAGTGGAAATTGCACAAAATGGACCATTTAATCCTCAGTGAATTGGGTAAGGTTTGTGTGAGCGTGTAATGTGAAGGGCAAACTCGGAAATTGCACTGTAAAGCCTATGTTTGTCCTACAAAGTTGTAAGCATTTGTAATAAAAAATTTTCCAACGGTTCTTTTTTTGATCAGCCAACAGTCCGAATTATGCTAAGTAGCCAGCCCAGACACACCCATAAACTAATATGGATTTATTAATTTTTATACCCATAACAAGAAGATTGTGACTAATATACCTACGGATGGCAAAAAAGTTCGACGACTCGGGCACGGCTCGAAAAAAGCTCTAGCCGGACCCGACTCGGGCTCGGATAGACTAAGTCGAGGCTCGGGCCGGCCCGTGGCCCGGACAAGCCTAAAAATAAATAAATAAATAAATTTTACATTAGCTGTCTTTGCAGGCAGCTTTTGTAGGTTGCAAGTTGCAAGTTGCAAAAATGGGCGCTGCCTATTTTAAAAAAAAAAAATCCAAAAAATGGGCTCGGGCTCGGCTCGGTCTGCTAAGGCCCGGGCTGAAAGCTCGGGCCAAGCCTCATTTTTTTGGCCGGGTTTTACTCAGCTCAGCTCGAACCAAAAAAAGCTCGAACAGATCCCGAACTTTTTTTTTTGGGTTCGAGCTCGGCTCGGCTCGACTCGACTCGACTAGACTAGTTGACATAGCTAAATATACCTTTCTCTTCCTCGGTCATTTGAATTCTTTCCCACTCCTTAGTCCAAAACTCAAGTGGATATTATCCATTGAATACTATCAAGAATATATGATAAAAATTCCTTGGAAATATCTGCTCCCATTGGGAAAAAGGATACAACGAAAAGAATATGCTTCTAGTGGAATGTGGAATATTTGTGATATTTCACTTTCTTTTTTTGGCCTATAGGGGATAACATTTATCTACAATATCTAACCCCACTAAAGTCTATAAATTTAAGGTTTTGATCATAATTTGAGGAAGAAGTCATGGTTATTTTCAAACATAAATGATTACATTTTCTAGAAGCACTTCTTCGTTTACTCTGCTTACACTCTGATAAATATTAAATATAATCAAAGTATCACAAAGTATAGAAACGTGCAAATTATGAAAAGTTCGACCCTTGGACCCGTGCTTGGCCCCTCTGGGCACGCGGATTGCTCAAAGCCGGCTCGAACCTAGCTTTTTCTATGGAAAAATATATGAAGCGAAACCTAAAAGCTTCAATCAATAAGGATACCTTCATCTCCCTTTCATGGACCACGTTGTAATGGAAAACTACATACAATAAGCTGTCAAGTTGCCATTGTATAACATTAAATGCAGTGTTTTAGGATGACAAAAAATTGAAGGGCCTACACTTGTCAAAAAAGCTTTGCATTTCTCTTCCATTTGCAGCAAACTATCCAAAAAAATTTGTCTTCTTCTTCTTCTGTCATATGTCAGCTGGCTATTATCAGTCAAACAATCAGTGCTATCATAAAGGGCAAAAAAACTTGGAAAAATCCATTTATGCAATTAATTAGTGGGCACATCCTAATATGAGAGATGGTAAGAATTACAACACATTAATAAGGTTGAACCCCAACCTTGAGAGCCCCACCGATCCTGTCCTGGACCATCGTGGTGGAGGTAAATCGCAGGATGTGCCTCCCAAGAGTCAGGGTGGAGAGCTTATGGATAGGCCTAGGCTATTAACCATATAGTAACTCCCGCTTGCAACAAAGNAACCTTGAGAGCCCCACCGATCCTGTCCTGGACCATCGTGGTGGAGGTAAATCGCAGGATGTGCCTCCCAAGAATCAGGGTGGAGAGCTTATGGATAGGCCTAGGCTATTAACCATATAGTAACTCCCGCTTGCAACAAAGTCAATTCCATCTTGCGAAAAATCGAACTCTGCACACTACCGCGCTAAGCCCTAACCGCCCCCCCTTTGCCACTGGGAGATTTGCCCTGAGGGCAATTACAACACATTAATGATTGTACATGTAGCATGTTTAAAAAAAATTTGTTTTATTAGAAAGATAATAAATTATGGGATACAAGAAAATGTCAAATTAAGCTCGTGTGCATATATGTGCAAAAACAAGCAAGATTTTCTTCCTCTTCTTTGAAATAGTAAGCTTTAGCCTTCACTTAGTATTTTTATTGGGTCATCGCCTGTCATCAAACAAAAGTTAACAAAGCTAAAAAATGAGATTTTTTATAGGATTAATCTATGTATACACATAGAGAGTGACGTATTGTAAGTGAAATGGGGCCCACGATACTGTAGTATGAGCCCCACCCTACTCATATTATGTCACCCCCTAATGTGTACATAGCATGACCCCTTTTTTATAATGCATCAATGAATGTTGCAAAAATCACAAAATATGTAAACATTTTGCAATAGTCAATGAACGTTGTAAAATAAGATATTAATAACATGCATTTAAAAAATATTGTCAAATCTCAAGTATGTTAACCAATGATAAGATATACTTATTAAAATGTTGCGATAGACCCCTTAACAATACTCAATTAACTAATGTTGCAATTTTGCATATTGCAAAATGTCATTGTTATTGTAGTGCAGTCACCGAACTTCAATATAGTTTCAGATTTTACTACTTTGTAACATTTCATTACACCCATCTTTTGAAGGGATGGAAAGTGTTTGGTTGACAGTTGTACGTTAACTATCTTTCATGTAATAAAAATATGACTCATCTTTGCCCTTCAGGGACACATCCCAACTGGCAAAGGACGGGGTTCTTAAGTTGCTGGCAGTACAGAGGTCGCGGGTTCCATTCGTGGGGTTCTTGGAAGGCAAACTCTCTTCTAGAAGGCAGGATTTCATCCTGCAAGGCATGAGTTTTCCTGAAAGGCAAGATGCAACATGTGTTGACTCGCTTGACACGTTGGTAGATCAGTGGGAAGGGCTCTTTGACCCTGGCCAATTTGGAGCACATCCTGCGGTTTACCTAGTCTGCGTCTTGAGGGGTCAAGGCGTAGACCCGAGAATTAGTCACCGGAGGTGGACACCTGGGTATAAAAAAAAAATATGACTCATCTTTATATTAAATGATAAAATGTGTATTTTTTATTTTTTTTTTGCTTTTTGCCCGGCATAATAGTAAGTTGGCATTCTACGTCACGAATACATATAAAATCATTGTGGTATAACTTCCAATTTAATAATTTTCATCAATTTGAAAGACCGCAACCGCAAGTATATGAGTAGTGAAATTTGAAATAAAAAAAGTGGAAATTTCAAAAAATATCCACTTTACCATGGTCATTTGTAAAAATGTCCAAAATTTCTTACATGTCTATTTTACTAAAATTTAGCTCATGTTTGAACCAACTTCTTTGAAAATGAAAATGAAAAATATAGCCGTTATTGGGACCCAAACAAGAGATAGAAAATTTGAATTTAAATGTTGATGTGATGAATAATGGTCATATTTTTCATTTTAAGGAGAAAAAATATTGCTCAAACAAGACCAAAATACCCTTAATGAAAATTTCATATTCCACTACTATTACAAATGTTCTCATATAATAATTAACATTGTGTAGCAAATAGAAATTTGACACTAATCTATGCTATATATTTGAAAAAGTACAAATATCAATTCATGCAGTAAATACTTACCTACTCCCTAGAAATTGATCAATAACCACCGATTTTTTCATGATTTTTAGTTGGATTTTGATTGAATCAGTTAGGGTGATGAATTTACACATGGAAATCAATTCTAATCAGATTTTTACATAATTTTTAGTTGGATTACATTGAAATGGGCTGGTTCAATTCTGATAGTTTGCCCATCAAATCAGTCACAATCATTGACCCGGCCCATCAACTAAAAAAATAAAAAATTCTTACAAAACTCGTGAAAAGCAGAAACCAAAACTCAAGCTCTAATCTCTCTCTCTAGCCTTAATCTCTCTCAATTCCGACTTCCTTCCACCTAATCATCGACGCCGATCGTCACTCATCAGTCGCCCACGCCATTTGTCAGTCACCCTTGCAATTTAATTTGTTTACAATTTCAATAGAAGATCTTTAAGATAATTGATTCTTCTTCTGCAGCCTGAAACAAAAATATTTCCGCGGTCATACAAAAGGCACGACAGCAAATATGCATTTTTAGGTTAGTTAAGAGTCAGATTTACATATTGGTCTTAGTAATGTATATGTTTTGAGGACTGAATCTGATTTGCACTTGGAATGTGTTAGGTCCAAATTTTTGGTTGTATATGTTTTGAAGGCCGATTCGAATTTCTCACCAAATAAATATTTGCTACTTTTTGGTTGAATTCCATCCAATTTTTGCTTGAATCATGTTGAGCTTCTACACATTTTACGGTCGGTTTTTACGTCCGTACAAATTTTTTATTTTTTTGGTCGATGAACTCTTCACGAGGATGCTTTTCCATTCTCTATTTTAGATAATATCTTAATGGAGTTAAGGAAAGTTGAAAATATGAAGAACATTTTTGAAAAGAATTTATTCTACCATTAATAACATTCTCAATACAGAAGTATCTAATTTGGTAATCTTTTTCATTAAGGGTAAAATAGATAATTTGGTATCAAATTTGGTCATTTATGCAAGAATTATAAGAAAAAAAATATTTTTCAATTGACACCCATGAAATTGGACATTTCTTGAAAATATCAATGAAATGATATCTTGTTGACATTTTAGATGAGATAAAGACGAAAGAAAAGTTATCCAATACTGCAGTATTCTGTACCAAGTGGGTTTGAAGTATTATCTATCTTAATTTTTAAAGAGCTCAAATTTTTGTGGACGATTCTATCAAATTTTCCATTGTACCCCCTTTCATGAAACCGATTTACTAATAAACTTCTCATTCAACGTATTCACTTACTATAACGATAGCATACTGAATCTTTCATTCAAAAGTGAAGCATTTGAGTATATACATAAATCAGTTACCTCTTCTCAAAATTATATTTAAAAAATAAAAAATAAAGAAAAAAAAATGATTAGCAGATTGTGAAGTGTTAAAAAAGGTTATCCTATCTATAGATTGATGAAGACAAGCAGAATTATTACCGGTGTTTTAATTAAAAATTCTCTAATAGCTGATGGCTACTCTTTGTCAAAATTCATTGAAATTTCTAACCCCAATCCTGGGATCTTATCATCATAATTGACCATTTAACTTCTTCTTCATTGACTAGCATGGTTAGGATAAGTCTATCAACTGAATAAAGTTTTCGTGTGGGACGATCATTAGAGACGACAATTTTTAAATTCTTTTAGTTAATTACTAAGAGAAACGATGATAAAATGAAAAACAATTTGATAAGCAATCAAGAATTTTGGACTGTTTTGTTAAGATTGTATTTCTCAATTTTATTAAAAGTGATCTACCAGACCGTTTCCAAAAAAAAAAAAAAAAAAAAAACAAACAAAAACCCGAAGACTGGACCCCCGATTTATACGATTTATCCGGTTTAGAAATTAATGAATATTCAATTGATTGAAACCCTTCTTTTTAAAAAAAAAAAAAAAAAAAAAAACTTTTAAACAACTCATCTTTCTTCTGTGCGGTCTTATGTTGACTTTGAAGACAATTGAGTTCACACTTTTCAATCTTGCTGGCGAGATCTCCGATAAGGTTAAACTTCTCGTCTCTGTATAATTATAATGGATTCTACAAATCAGTATGTATAATGGTAAAAAATATTTCCCTCACACACACACACACATGTGTATCTCGTTTAAGAATCCAAATGGGTTCTTTTCTGCTTGCCCTTCACTTAGGTGACAGTGGAATCAAATTAAAATACTTGATCTTTACCGCTTTATCCTTCCTAATTTTTGCTTTAATCGGATAGATCTTGATTTGACCTTTTGACCCTTGACACTCTTTTTCAGATCGATTTTTATAACATTAGACTATTTCTAAATAGTCTAATCCAAATTCAGATACTTTCGGATCGATTTTTAAAACATCAAGACTATTTCTAGATAGTCTAATACAAATTTGCATCAATAAACATGTACATAAAGTACTTATATATAGATACGAGTATTTTGTGTTGCTTCAAGACTGATTTTGATCTTTTTTTTGTGTTCTTGATGATTGTTTTTTCACCATTTGATTGAGAAAATATATAAGCTTAACCAAGAAAGAATCAAGAAATCCCTTAGCAAATCACACGATAACTTTTTTATTGCAAACACGTGATCAGAGAAGAAGGGTCTCCCAATCATCGTGGGTCCCCTACAAACACCAACAAACACACAAATAAAACCTCCCTAATCAATCCCAACCGTTAAAAATCTCACATCCCCAAGGATATACAGATCAAACGGTGCTCCCTCAGCCCATACAAAAACCAAAGCCCACACTACTTTATTCGTCTACGTATCGCTTATCACACAATATTATTCAAACCCGAATCCGAATCCTTATATAGCAAGAACAAGACCCGGGACTGATTTACCGACCCGATTTGAGAGACTACTCTCCCACAGCGAAGGGCAATGGAGTGACGTTATATTGCTGTAATCTGATTGGTCTGTCTTCCCGAAACGCGTCACAGTCAGGGACGTATTGAAATACTCTCTGACCTGAGTAATTATCCCATCCGTCACAGTCCAGGCGTGTACCCAGGCAATGGTACGGGTCTGATCGAATCCCTCAACGAGCACCGTCGAGCCAATGGCGGAGATGCTGTCTGGGAAGAAAGTGAAACTGGTAGGGTCTTCTTCGGATGTTCCGGTGAGTAAGCGCATCAAAAACTGGTGGGACGGCGGGCCATGGAACCACCACTCAAGATCCGAAGCGAGAATCTTCTGGATTACCTCGGCGTCGCGTATTTTTAAGGCGTCATATAGGGCGATCACCACCCTTTTGTTTTGAGTATCCTCCAGAGTTTCTTGAGGGTTAGCCAGTTCCTGAAAGAGAGCAAATTGCAGTGAAGAAATTGACAAGGGAAGCAGTGAAAATGGCTGGGAACTGTAATGGGGAGATGAAGGTTTATATAGAGAGTAATGAGGGTGTTTTTGTGATTAGATGGGTTGACAAGGGCAGAATTGGAAATGTATGATTCTGTTGAATTTCGTTCGCATGTGATTACGTGGCGTGATATTCTTGGTCTGAGTACTTTTTCGTAATCTGGGAGGCGAAGGAGTCAATTTTCAAGCCAACTTATTTTGACAATTTGACCCCACAATCCACATATACTGCCAGCAGAGCTGCTGGCCACTTGGGCTGACTGTGCCGTCCGGGTCAACCTGAATACCCAACAAACCGGCAGTAAAGCAGGTAGGTTTTCTAACCCACTATTTGGTGTGAATTACAACTTTATAAAAAATTTATGTAAAAGTCGTGCAATTAATTTTAATCACACTATAAAATAGAGTAATGATATTTAGTATCATTAATATTACAATAACAGTTTAAATGGTACTGATATAACGTCATTAATTTAAAAAATTAATTTTTTTTGGTCAACTGACCAAACATTCATAAATTTAAGCAAAAATACTTTTTGCCATCTAAGAATTACTTTAGACTTTAAAAAGGAATACTGTTATTTGATTACATTATATTGATTTAATTAAATGAGTCATATGATTTTACATTTAAATATATTATTTAATATTATATAATTGCCAAATTTTTGCCCCATCTCCTCATTTTACCTTTTGTCATTTTCATTGCATCTTTAGTATTTTTATTTATATCTATGATGAAATAAAAATTTCACCCTTTTTAGCATGAGTTTGTCGGTGTCGCAGAAATTGCAGAGGACTTTACTCGGAGGAAATATATGAAATTCAAAACATACTTAGACGTTTGTAAAGGTCCTAGCTATGACGTAGTTAGAGTTGATAGGACAAAATTATTGACACAATTACGACTAGTGTAGTACCATTAGATAGGAAAAAAAAAAAAAAAAAA
>CAIGRR010431396.1:0-14070 GCA_903798365.1 Fraxinus sp. 1973-6204 | reverse complement strand
TGTTGAATCTGTTATTGTTAGATTCAAATGCACCAGCACCAAGACTCAGGTGCTAATGCAGTAGAAGCAGGTGAGGAATGAGTAGATTTCTGGAAGAATTTTGAAATGAGACAGGAGTTTCTCTTCATTTTCTTCTCTCCAGCACAGAAATGTCGTGAAAATAGACACGGGGGTTTCTTTGATCGTGAATATATTTCTTTAACAGGTCTAAAGATAACAGAGAAAGGTTTGCCATGTTGGATTACCGTTATCCACGTGTAATTTCCGTTTATTTGGGGAGATGGAAGTTAAAGGAGTGATGGATGGGTAATGATATGGAAAGATAAGTGAGGAATGAGTAATCCGTTAAAGTTGAGTAAGTAAGTAGTAACAATTGTAAAGTTCAATGATGATTGATTAAATTTACTCCAATAGAATTGATACAACATCACCCGGATTTAGAATTTGAAAAGAAGATGGAAAAGAAAACTTGAAAGTTTCGAATATCTTCAATGTCTGTTTGGTCAATCTCTTTTAATTTTTCTTCTTCTTCAACCTAAGCAGCAGAGATGTATGAAATTGGTATATGGATGTGTTCGGTCACAAAAAGTTCCTTCGAAGTTTGAATGAATATATGTAATTTTTATCCCTATGCTTCTTTCTTTGCTCACTTGTTTGTAATTAATGTACATGTTGTATCCCAAAAGTCTCCTCTTGTATAGTGGATGAAGACACGTTATTCTTTGTTGTATATTGTATCCCAAAAGTCTCCTCTTGTATAGTGGATGAAGACACCTTACTTTTAGGTGGAACAAATGCAACGCCCAATGCTTAGATTGCGAGCTTCAGACCTGTCTGGACCAGCTATTTATCAGATTTTCATTCAAAATCGGACCGTTGGGGGTTGCAACGGTCCAAAAACAACAAGAAGCAGATTAGACAAAATTTTCACATATTTCCTTTTCTACCCTCCAGTTGGCTCTGACATTACAGTATTAAACACAACCCGCCTATCACACGTTAAGCAAAGAGACAAATGAAAAGCCAAAAAAGTTGACCACCTTACTTTTAGGTGGAACAAATGCAACGCCCAATGCTTAGATTGTGAGCTTCAATCTTTTCACCAATTTCAACTTGGCTACTGATATCCGATTAAGCTCGAGTACTTTCAAGGTGCAATTTTAGTCCTTCATCTTTGAATCTTCACAATTGAATCCTCAACATTTCACAATCATTCAAAATCGATATGATGCAATTTTGAAGATTTGCAATTTAGTCCTCATACTTTTTGAATGTGAAATTTAGCTCCCCAAAACTTGTGATTTTCCTTCAATTGCTCTCCTAATTCTTCTAATTGACCACACGTAATTCGAGTAGTATTTAATTTATTCCTAATTAACCCCAATTAAGCTCCAAAATACCATTTTCACGCCAAAGTTGGATTTTTGCCTAAAATTCATCAAGTTTAGAAGCCTATATATGTGCATAAACCAAATGTAGGTGTATGTATCCATCAATCCATTAAGACTGGAGTATTTACCTACGTTGAACGGCTCCTAGTCAATGGAAATACAGAGAAAAATTAATGAGCCAAGAAGACTAAGCTAAAGATGCAAGTCTTCGTTGGCTCGACGACCACATAAGAAAATATCTTCTAATCCAACATATCTGAATAGTTTCCTGTTTTTTGGATCATAAAAATTGCTCATCTTTCATATGTGCTTCGTTTATTAGTGGCAATTTGCTCTGCTAGTGTTATGCCGACATGGGAATGCAACTTCAAGTGTTTTTTTTTTCCCTTTGATTTTACCCCTAGTTAGTTTCTTTCATATGGAACTTGTTTGGGTCGCTGCAAGTAGCTTCTGAGTTTTCAATGCTGGTAATTAATCTTCTTTTCCTAAATTAGTTACCCTTAGTTGTTTATCGTTTCCTTTCCAGTTTGAGTCAATAATCTTTATTTCGTTGCATGTGAAATAATGAATCTGAGTTCCCTGCAGTTCATAAATTTAATTTTGCGACTTTGCCCAAATGCCCATAATAATATCTTTGCATGTATTTACAATATGAAATATTGAACTATTGGCTTCAATCTGAATACCACAGTTTTTGTATTCGGACCAAAAAAATGCTTGCAAGTTCAAGGGAGAAAGAGAACATTTATTACTCAAAACATTTCAAGTGTTCAATACAATATGGATATATATATGTGCGGTTTGTATTATAATCTTGATCCCATCAAGTACTAATTAAATGGATATTTTTTTTTCCTAATTCAATGTCGATTAGACTTGTTTAATTAGTTGTCTTTACCTATTTCACTTGTTATTAATTTGCTTAAATTTCATGCTATACTGCAGATTTTTCTGAAGTTCTTTACAGTTTTGCTGATCTTTTGTCTGATATTTTTACACTGTTAATTGCTTTAGCGCATATCTGAGTGAAAGAATTTGCAGCATTCTTTAACATAAATTTGCTTCAAGATTCTTACTTGAAAAGAAGAATTCTCATGATCATTTTGTGGTTGAACCACCTTACTTTCCAAACTCCAAAATCTGCATTTTTTTGCACTCCAATTATCCCAATCTGAATCACTATGAAATAGATTATTATCCACAATCTAAGTGCCTAATTTTGTGAGTTTTCAAAACAGAAATATGGTTCTTGGCCTTTCTAATTTTGGTGCATTTTTTCATGCAAATTTTACATTGTATTCTGCCATCTTTCTCTCCCAAAATTGCAAGACAAAGTGATCGGAGTTGTAGGGACTTATTGGGAGTTGATGGGGTTGAGAGAAGTTATGTGATCGAAATCAATTCAAACAATTCCCTTCTACCTACTTTAATGTCCTGCAGGTTGGGTCAACCCACGTGGGCGACCCACAACCCGTATTTTCCAACACCGAGAAATTCTTCCTGCATTAATTTTAGAAATACAAGTGGTTTGTTCCCTGTCTGGCAGGTTAAATTCTGGATTTGGATTACCATGAAACTCTTTTTGGTGTTGGTCTTACTGGCTTTCTTCAATAGTTACGGAGTTTCTAAAAGTTTGTCAACAAGGCCAGATGTTGTGAGCATTGGTTCGGTACTTTCATTTGATTCCATCATTGGTAAAGTTGCAAAAGTTGCTATAGAAGCTGCAGTGGATGACGTGAATACCAACTCAGATGTTCTCGGAGGAACCAAGCTCAAATTGACATTGCATGACAGTAATTTCACTGAATTATTAGAAATAAGAAAGGGTAAATTCTTTATGACATCTAATGCTACTCATTTCTGCAATATGGACTCATTTCTGCAATATGGACTTTTATAATTTCAAATCTCTTATATTCTTCGGTGAAAAGGAAAAAATATCCTATAATCCTATATTGACTTGAATCTTGAGTTTGTCAAGCTTTTTGATGATTACAGTTATCCGCTTCATGGAGACAGAAACTGTAGCTATAATTGGACCCCAATCCTCCGTTACCGCCCATGTTGTGTCCAATTTTGCAAATGAGCTGCAAGTTCCGTTATTATCTTTTTCATCAACAGNTTGACTTGAATCTTGAGTTTGTCAAGCTTTTTGATGATTACAGTTATCCGCTTCATGGAGACAGAAACTGTAGCTATAATTGGACCCCAATCCTCCGTTACCGCCCATGTTGTGTCCAATTTTGCAAATGAGCTGCAAGTTCCGTTATTATCTTTTTCATCAACAGACCCAACCCTGTATCCACATCAGTTTCCATTTTTAGTAAGGACGTCTCCCAACGATCTTTTTCAGATGGCTGCAATCGCTGACATCATCAATTACTATGAATGGAGAGAAGTAATTGCAATTTATGTTGATGATGATTATGGAAGGAACGGTATAGCTGCCTTATCTGATCAGCTGGCAGCCAGGAGCTGTCTGATTTCTTATAAAGCACCTTTAAAATTTAGAGCAAACTTAGATGAGATAAGAGATGCCTTGGTTCAGATGGCTTTAACAGAGGCCCGAGTTCTTGTTGTTCACACTTATCCAGATAGTGGTCTAGACATATTTGCTACTGCAAAATATTTGGGGATGATGGATGTGGGATATGTGTGGCTTGCTACAAATTGGCTCTCGACTCTCTTGGATACAAATGCTTCTGTGTCTTTGGAAGCAACTAATAATATCCAAGGAGTTATCACATTGCGTATGCACATTGCAGAATCAAAATTAAAGAAAGACTTCATATCACGGTGGAGCAATCTGACTAGAAAAGAGGAAAACCATGCCTCTATCGGTTTGAACACATATGGTCTATATGCCTACGACACGGTTAGGTTACTTGCTCATGCCATTGATAAATTTTTTGAGCTTGGGGGGAACATTTCTTTTTCTTCTGACTCAAAGTTAAAGGAATTTCTCGGAGGCACGCTGAATCTTAATGCTATGAGCATCTTTAAAGGAGGGAATCTGTTGCTTGACAGCATTTTAAAAGTCAATATGACAGGTGTGACAGGACCATTCAGGTTCACTTCAGACAGGCACCTCATTCTCCCTGCATTTGAAGTTATTAATGTCATTGGCTCGGGATCTAGAGTGGTTGGTTATTGGTCTAATTTTTCTGGTTTATCGGTGCGGCCTCCAAATACACTCTATACTAAGCCACCGGATCATTCTAGTTCTAATAAGAAGTTAAATCCTGTAATTTGGCCTGGGCAAACGACGAAGAAACCTCATGGAAGGGTGTTTCCACACAATAAGAGGCATCTGAAAATTGGTGTCCCGAATCGAGTTAGTTTCATGGACTTTGCTTCCCATGTACCAGGCACTGATATGTTTACAGGATACTGCATTGATGTTTTCACTGCTTCAATAAACTTACTGCCATATGCTGTTTCATATGAACTTATCCCTTATGGGGACGGTCATAACAATCCAAGTGGCACTGAGCTTATCCGCTTGATTACCTCAGGGGTACGTGTGAATTACCAAATATGCCTTTGAACTCCAGAATTTAATGGGCTTAACATTTCTTCAATTTTTCTTCTTTCATTCAGGTTTTTGATGCTGCAGTAGGTGACATTGCAATAACAACTAATAGAACAAGGATGGCAGATTTTACCCAACCATTTGTTAAGTCTGGACTAGTTGTAGTGGTACCAATTAAGAAGGCTCATTCTAATGCTTGGGCTTTTCTCCAACCATTTACTTGTACGATGTGGGTTGTCTTGGGAGTTTTCTTCCTGTTCATGGGAGTCGTTGTTTGGATATTGGAGCATAGGATAAACGACGATTTTCGTGGAACTCCTACGAAGCAGTTCATTACTATTCTGTGGTGAGTTTAATTTTAGTTCATTTCATCTATAAAAAAACCCATAATCAAAATTTTAGAAATTTTAGAAGTCTCAGTGAGTACAAACTTGTGAATAATTTTAGAAGTCTTTGTCCTTCTTTAAATAGTTTCTGATTTCATAATCAAAATTTCTCAAAGAAGGCAAAGTTAGCTCACTTCGTTAGGTTATCTGCATAATTCCTTCATCTTTAATATTCTATTAGTAAACGTTAATGTTCCTCCTATGATTAATATTTCATCTTTCTCATCTCTTTGGGTTTTCACCTTGCAGGTTTAGCTTCTCTACTCTCTTTGTTGACCGCAGTAAGTGATGTGAAACCTTGTGAACTTGCTACGAATGACTTTTGTGGAAAAAGATGAGTTCTTGACTTTTTGTTCTATGCAGGAGGAAAAATTGTCAGCAGTCTTGGACGCTTTGTGGTTATCCTGTTGCTATTTGTGGTTTTAATAATCAGATCCAGTTACAGTGCTAGCCTAACATCAATCCTTACAGTGCAGCATCTTTCTTCGCCAATTAAAGGAATTGGAAGTCTGCTAAATAGCAAGGACCCTATTGGTTATCAGCAGGGTTCCTTTGCACGAGATTATTTGGTTGATGAACTTGGCATTCAGGAGTCTAGACTTATTCCGCTTAAGTTACCAGAAGATTATGTTAAAGCTTTAGAGGATGGTCCCAAAAATGGTGGTGTAGTCGCTGTAATTGATGACCGTGCATACGCAGAAATCTTTCTTTCATACCATTGTGAATTTAGTATTGTGGGCAAAGATTTCACGAAATATGGATGGGGATTTGTAAGTACATCTTGTCTAAAATACTTTGTCATTTTTTCCCCCTGATAATCAACTGTTGCATCTTGATGCTTTTTATGTGTTTTAATCAGGCATTTCAACGGGGCTCCCGCCTGGCAGTCGACATGTCAACAGCAATTTTGAAACTGTCAGAGAATGGCGATCTCCAACGAATCCATGACAAGTGGTTGTTAAAAAGTGCCTGCAGCTTAGAAGGTGCAAAACTCAACGATGACCAGCCTTCTGTCAAGAGCTTTGTAGGCCTCTTTTTGATATTCGGATTAGCATGCTCGATTGCTCTCCTCATATATTTCATAAAATGATACGAAATTAACTGGGGAGGGCTTGGGTTGGAAGTGTTGGCCAAAATGCGTCGACTAATTCCATAAAGCAGACAGAAACATCTTCCACAAAGCGTTAGCTCCCAATACAACATTTAAATTATACCTTTCTCCCAGTAGGCTTCAAGAAATCATCCTTCTCTTTAGTTTTGTTCTTGAGATTGCAATTGTATTTACTATTTTGTAAGATTATGTTAAGAAACAAAATAAAAAAGGAAGTGTCAATTGCAAGGCCAGACTTGTCTCTAATTTTCTATATGAAAAGTGGATTCTTCATACTTGTCTCTGTGATGAAGTTCTGCATCTCAACCTCTTTTCTCTAATTAATGGATTCTTATGGTGGTCTGAATATTTGAATTAAGTTTAAAATCTAATAATTGATTTATATAACACATCATCAATGCTTAACATAATATGAGCATGGTGCTCAGTAGACCAATCCTCTTGAGTCAGTGCTTAGCTTATGCTAAACACCTGGTGATATGATACATTACAATAGGTGATGTAATTAATTTTGTAATCAATCATTATCTCTCATCACCTATTATAGTGTGTCATGTCACCTGACTGACATAAACTAAGCATCGATGCTTAGAAGATCAGTCCTCTGCATATAAAAATCATACCCCGAGTTCCATATTTCATTGGGTCTTCATAGTCATGTGTTACATTCCAATGTGATACATGTAACGTCTCCAAATTTAGAATTGATTTGTATGTATTTAATAAATTTACTATCAAAATATTTGAAATAAACCACTATTTCTATCAATTTCTCAATAAAAACTGTAAAACGACGAATATACACTCTTATTTGAAATAAGAAAGTTAAAGAAAAATAATTTATTTAATTTCTAGTTTTTAATATTTTATTGGGATTCGTTTGTACTATAATTTTCATTATATTTAAATAGGAGGGTATATTCATTAAATTGGATGAAAATTGATAGAAATGATTGTTTGCACAATTAAATGTGTAATTAAAAGAGAAAATGCAAAAAAAATGAAAGATAATGACGTTTTTCACAATATTAATACTGAAAGATATTGATATTATGTGTTAATTACCCTTTTACTAATTTATTTGAGGACTTATTTGCACTTTTTTTAAGAAAAAAAAATTTGGGACTATAATTACAATTGATTCTTTCTTTTTTCTTTTTGTTTTATTTAAATAAAATGGTATATTCGTTAATTCACAACTTTTAATTGAGAGACCGATGAAAATGACCTTTTATGCAATGAAAGGTAAAAATGAGAGTGAAAATACAAAAAAAAAAAATGAAAGGTAAATACATTTTCACAATAATAATGAAAGATAAGAGCGTTATTTTCTAATTACTCTATCATATTTTTATGATTTATGATATATAAAAAGAGTCTAACAGAGCTAAGATATCAAGCCCCGTTTGGTGCACATTATTTCCAAAAGAATGCATTTTTTTGATTGATGTGATGGGGAATATGTGGTTGAAAAAGAAGGAACAGTTATTGATATGATGGAAAATATTATTTTATTGAAGAATGTGTTGNGTTTAGAGTGTGTTTGGTGCACATTAAAATGAGAAAATGCATTCTTTTGATGTGATGTGATGAGAAATATGTGGTTGAAAAAGAAGGAAAAGTTATTGATGTGATGGAAAATATTATTTTATTGAAGAATGTGTGGTTGAAAATGAGTAGAAGAATGAGAAAGAAAAAAAATGTGGCCCAAACAGGGGCGATATGGAATTATTCCATCCGTACACAAACACTTATTCAAGCAAGGACTCGTGGAATGCCACCTGGCCTAGTTAGGCTTATTCCCTATTTTGACAGATTGATATATGGACTTAAAAATTTGAATTAAACTTGTTCACTCCTTTTGTGCATCAAATTTGACATCCTTTTATGTGTCAAAATCATGACCCTCGAATTTGACATCCTTTGATGTACAAAAAATGTACATGTTGCATTTTCGTAAAAATTTAACAAGTCATCTCTCCATCCAACCCTGTCATCTTCTAAAATAATAACGACCCTGCCATCTGGGCCCAGCCATTGAGGTCCGTTTGGTACAGTCAAGGTTATGGTGCTAAGGATTTCCCCAAAAATGGTGCAAAGGTGGCTTAAGTCAGCCTTCTATAGAATGAATATAAATTGCGAGAAACCTAAGACTTTGGGTCACAATTTGTTAGTGAACTGGCCTAATGAGTTCAATATCGGATGTGGTCTGTTAGAATTACCTAATTTGGTTCTGATGTTGCTGGCAAAGAAGCTTCAACTTAACCTTATATGAAGACAGATGGGACTACGAAGTAGGTGAAAAGCTTAAGCCTCTTTGCCAGGCAATGTAGAATAACTTATAAGCATATAAGCAACTTACAGATTGATAGATTATATGTTTTTCTTATTTTATCTATTCCTATGTTTGAAGAGGAAATTCATCAATCCTTATTTCCTAAACAGCGATATTGTAGTTAGTTTGGTGTTCTTCCGGGCAATTAACTGTATTTATTATGGATTATGCTAGAAATACCTAATTTTTTACCTAATGAGTGCTCGAATTGACAAGTGACGACCTCCTAATTGGGGCGCCTGGGGCCCAAGAGCCCCTCCAATAGGGAGGCCGCCACTTGTCAATTCGGACACCAATTAGATAAGAAATTACGTACAAGTAGAATTTTTCATTTATTATCATATATACAACTCTAAGTCCCTGAAGAATGACCATAGGTTTACATTTTCATTTTAGTAATGTTGTGAACATCATAGCCTGGCCAGTACCTGCTGGTAAGTCTATTCTCAAAGATTCAACCAGGTGTAATCTATAGAGGGAATTGTTTTTAAAGATCAAGCGGGAGAAAGAAAATGATAAAAAGCTTTACTTTATGAAAATATGTGTCAGTTTTCATTATTAAATTAGTCCTTTTTCTCACTAGCTTTGTTCTCTGCTGCACAGTTCAATACCTGAAAAGTTACTCGTAGCTCCATGTGCTGGTACCTTGTAAAGGACTTCTGAAGGTTAATTGGTAAATTTTTACCTTAACCATGGTAAGAAGAACTTAGGTAAATCTCTCAGTGAATTATTTTTTAAAACCACATCTTGTCACTAGTCAAAGTGAAGACAACCAAATCTTGAGGCTTTGTTTTGCAGAATGGGAATGAAGTAGGAATACTGCTATCTATGATTAGTAGAGGTTCATCACTGGTTAGGTGGCAATGAGTTGGACAATGAAGTAGCAGTCAATTGTCATTTAACTGGTGATACATCTCTACTAATGATAAGATAACAATATGCAAAAAGTAGTCCATGAACTAGCAACTTTTGCTTTTTCCTGTCCCAGTTAGTTTCATTGGTCATATCCCTTGATGTGCAAGATGATTTAATTCATTAGTACGGTGGTTTGGTTTCAAAACTTAAAAAACAACCAAGAGTATATAACTTTTTGGCTCCTGTTTGGCACTTAACCTTCACCATTTCTTTCACTTCTCCTGCTTCCCTTTTAGCGCCCTCCATGCATCAATCCTCCATTGCAGCCTACGGCTCTCTCCCTCCTATTTTCTTATTCTAGAATATTCAACACTTCATGAGAGAGAATGGGGGTAGGAGGGAGTGGTGAAAGGAGATACAAGGTTAGGGTGATGAATAAGACGAGAAGACTGAAGAGTATATCAGAATTTGCTTGTTTTTCTTTCTTGAAGTTTATCCTTTAATTTGACGAAAAATAACTGCCCACCTCTATATGAATATAAAGTCATGCCCCGTTAAGGCTCTTTTGAGACTCGATACATTACTTTTATCATTTACATAAAAAATGGAAAAAAAATGAATACTACAAAAGAATATCTGAAACCCAATACCACAATGCTTAATTCCTAATTAATTTCTGTCGGGCATATACACACATGGCTTCTCTATCTGTTTCTCCATATCTGTCCCTCCAACTTATGTTTTAGGACAAAATCCACATGAAGACAGTTGACCAGGCAGTGAGTGCAAGAGCTGCAACCAGGTACGTCCAAAGAAGCAGCACTGAACACTCCTCTTGGGCTACATCAAATAGCTGTGTCATGGTGCCTGCATTATCATTTGAAATCGTTTTATTAGAAAATAATTCATTTGTCAATTAAAATTAAGAGAAATGAGATTTTTTTAAACGGCATAAACGTAAGCAAGTCAGAAAATATGGTACCAATATTCATGGCAGGTGGCACTGTGAATTGAAGCATGAGAACGAAATGATAAAGAGGATCTGATGGAAGAAATCCTAAATGTGCAGCTGCTTTTACAACACCAATCCCTGCTATAGGAAGTAGAACGTATCTCACGCATATCACTGCGATTATGATCACTGGCTTCAATGTTGCCTTTCGAAACCCTGTTCATTCAGTTCATAACACTGTTAACAATCTAATCTGCTACCTCTTCAACAATTAATTACTCAAGATTTTGTAAATGTTGCTGTTTTTATACCTTGTGTTAGGTTGCCTCCCAGTATAAGAGTGATGCAAGGAATAGTTCCATCCCTGCAAAATAAATGAATCTGCCATAAGTAGACAGAATTTTTTTTTTCATAACGTACACTTTGTTTCCCAAGTTTGTGTCTGAAACTAGATTTTACCTACCCAAGTAATTTAATAGAATCCTGAATTACTCTGAGTGGAGCATTGTCACCAATAATGAGGTTTCTGAGCCATGTAACTGCTCCAAATATAAATCCAAGAATCTGAAAGTTTTGTAAAACTAGGATTAATATCGTAATGAAGGAAAAGGTGAATAGTTAGGCTATTAGTATAAGGAACTCACAGCACCAATGGTTGGAGGAGCCAGTAGCTCTTCCAGAATCTTATGGAGTAATCCTAATATTTGTTTCCAAATTTGTGCTTCCTTCTTAGCTTCAATCTATAGATAAAATGATTTGGAGATTTCAGATAATGTTAGATTACAACAAATTACGCTGCATGTTTTGAAGTCGATATATCAATATACAGCACAAAGGAGGGGGCTTACAGTTGGTGCTTTTGTATCATGTTCAATTGTTCCATCAAGAAGGTTAGTCTTCTCATTTGCCTCTAAATCCTTGTTGGGTTCCTTTAAGGACTCCTCAACTGCTAGCATTTCCTTATATTTTTCGGCCGAGGTCCTGATTAAGTGGTAACTGTAAGTCCAGATGTAGAACCCACCAAGCTGCAGTTGAATTAAAGTGATCACTGATAAGTCCTTTGCATTTTATTCAAAAAAAGAGTGAAGTGAAGTGTGAATAATGCGAATTCAAGTGATTTCTATTAGGATTCAAGGCTGGGATGTGACTTTAGAACACTTACAGCCATAGAGAAAGAAACATATGAGAGTCCAACTGTAGAACAACTGTCTCCAAATGGATTACCGCTCTGCTTGCAGATTGCAGGGACAATTATCAACATAATGTTTCCCAAGTTTCCTATTTAAGAGCATTGATACGAATTAGGTGCTGCCGATTAGAATCAAAGAAGAATTCGACTTCTGACTATGGCAAATATAGGTTTGAAGCTGCTACATTTAATGAGCAATTATATCAAGCTTTCTGTCAAATCTTTTTGGCAAAGTAGCTTTATCCTTTAATGAGTACCTGATGCACACATGCTAATAATGAGGCCCTCTAGATGTGGCTTTGGTTTTAATAATTTAACTGCTAACCATCCAAGAATCCCTCCGATTAGAAACGTGATGCCGATGTTAACAACCATAAACCACCTGAAAAAATGTCATGAGAAAGAGAAGTTGAACACACTGTGGATCATATCAGAATGAGTATGAATGTTTGAGGAAATATACCATGAGACTATGTCTTGAAGGGTAACAGTCTTTGCAAGATTTGAAAACATGAGTGAAGGAGTGAAGATTATGAACACAATCTGCAATGCCACAATATTTCTAAAGTACATTAACATCAGACGAAATATATAAGCTGTGGTATCCCATTCCAGTTTGATTTATCATTCATATTAACTTACTTTGTTCAAAGACCTTCGAGCATCCACAGGCAGAAGGTTGAGATAGTCAGAAGCCATTAAAATTCCCAATGAACTTAATAAGAGAACCTGCAGTATTGGCATCGACGCCACCTCAAATAAGGTCCAGAATCCCATTTTTCTTCCTCCTTTTCTTCCTCTTCTCAACTAATTACAGGATCAATTCTCAGTTCCAAGAACCTGCTAATTTCCACAGCTGCTGCAGGCGAATGAAAGAAGGACGAAAAATTAATTCTCAAGTTAACATTTACACAGTTATATAGTTATATTTGCACAAAGAGAGGTCTGATCTGTAGTGGAACTGAAAGGCCAAAGAAAAAGGCAAAGTACATGTCTATTTGACTGGGTTCATAATCAAAGAACAATCTCCAATAATTTAGTAAATACTCATAAACAATCAACCTACATCAATAAATACTCATTTTATGCAATTCTTGTTGAATGATTCTTCACTTTTCACTACTTGTTCCGTTTGGCTTTGTTTTTTATGGAAATTGTCCATTAAAGTGATAATTTTTTCTACCATTGGGTTTAGAATTTGTTTCAATTGCCAAAAAAAAAAATGGAAAAAAAAATTACATACCAACTGTCATTCGTTTGATTTTGTTTTGCATGAAAATTGTCAATAAAAGTGATAAATTTATTTACTATTGTATCTAGATTTTTTTCCAATTGCCAAATAAAAAAAAGAACCTGAAAAATCAAAACCAACCAAAACAACAAGAATTCTTTTTCCTCATAACGCTGGAAAATATGGAAAGGTAGAAAAAAATCTCCAGGAAATTTTTTGCTATCAAAAGGGTGTAAAAATTGGAAAATGAATTTTCCATGAAAAATCATGTCTATCAAACGGGGCTTTAGTTTTTTAAATAATGTCTAGTATCATTAAAAAAAAAATCCAATTGACTTAGTATTAAATAAAAGATTTATGGTTTCAAAATTACCAAAGTATGAATCTTAGGAATTATCACTTCTTGATGACTAATTAATAGAGTAATGTTATTTAGACGATTGGAGTAATTTCACATTTCATTTAACATATCATTTAACGTCATCTAAATTGAAGTTGCCACCCAATAGAGCTACACATAGTATTATTTTAATTAATAAGTATTGATCAGAAACTTGTAAATAAATTAATAAAGGAAGGAAGGAGAATTCAACCCGCCAAGTAAGATATATTCTATGGCTATGCCAATTAGGAATTGAAACCACAAGTAATAAATATTAATTAATTAATAAAGAAAAAGTCAAAAAAACAACTATGAAACAATAATAATCAGAGAAAGCTAACGTTGGCACTTTGCTGGATAAGTACTGTCGTGCATATCAAACCAAACCATGCACGTATATCATGGAAATAACACCCAGAAAAGGAGGATCAAGATTAATGAACAAATATTCAAAAAAATAAAATAAAATCTGAAAAATAATTTATATGCATCTTTCCTTTTTCCTTCTAATCGCGAAAGACGTGAAAGAGATCACAAATAACAGGAAGCTGGGACCAAAAGAATGTAAATTCATGTAAGATTTTGCCAAGCTAAAAGATGCAGACTGCGTAAAGAGCACAGAGAAAGAAAGAAATAGGAATAAGAAAATGGTGGCGATAATTGAGAAAAATGAACCTGAATCAAGATTGAGAAAGAGAGCGTAGTT
>CAIGRR010431352.1:0-17070 GCA_903798365.1 Fraxinus sp. 1973-6204 | reverse complement strand
TGATTTGGCTAATTTGGAGTTTTGGCTCTCTACAGCGTAAATTAAGAACATTAAATTTACCTTTATATGATTCCCTTTCAACTTGTTTGGTTAGCGATTAATTTAGCATCTAATAAGCCTCGTCGCATATCTCGTCAACCACGTGGAATTGGACTCTAGTTTTTGGCATGGTTACGGACAAAATGGTCTCATTGAAAAAATCGAATTCGAAATTTAACAACTAACATGGAATAGACCTGCAAGTTGAGTGACTTCCAATGAAGTTTTTCTGAAGATCATAAGTTCTGATGAGTTGATGATGACAATTTTCTATGTTTTATTTGAGCCATGCCAAGGCCTAAGTGGCATTAAGAATATGACAATTTGTTCACGTGCTTCTATAGAGGAGAGACCGTGCATGGAATAGGCAACATGAATTAGTCATCCAATTGATTTGCTAGCAAGCATGTGACCTTGATGATGATGGAGCAACAAGAGTTGATACAGGTTCCTAGGAATATTGAACGCCAAACTCGGAGAATTTGAATCAATGATGGGTGATGGGCAACGTGTCACGGCTGCACCAGCAATTGCATACTCGAGGACACCTGACAATTGAGTTACCCTGGTGTTACGAGTAGCACAGGGGCATGAAGTGAGAATTTTAAAAATCTGATTTGGACATGAATTTGTTTCTCTTCTTAACTCTGAGCGAGGTATTGGATTTGATTAAAAAAAAATGATTACGTAATGGGAATCAACTTTTAAATTACTAGAGTTCCATGGTAAATAAAAATGTTGAAATTCGTTATAAGGATAGTTATGACGATACCTCGTTCTGGATAAAGAACCTAGCTGTCCTAGCATCGTGATTATCGATGTTGGATAATGGGTGACAAAAATCACTGTTAATTTCATAAAGATTGAAACTAAAAATATTGACAAATTTATTTGGGGACCAAGTGTTGTATTTTCGAAACGCTCGGATCCCAACTGTAATTTTCCTTGATATTAATACCCGGATTTCGGCCTAAGTAATTCGACCGGGCCGAGCGGCTGAACCGAGATTTCTCTAGAACTCTCTCTCTCTCTGCTTTGCATTCCGGTATAACTGAATATTCCAACTATCATTATTCACTTCCACTGTTTTTACGTCGTCCTTTAGAGAATCTACTCCGTTTCGATCGCAATACTATGGCGACTGTCATGCAGAAAATCAAAGACATCGAAGATGAGGTACAGAAAAAACAATTGCAAGTTATCGAATTAAAGTTTGTATTGATTTGGCATGTCATTATTTGTTAAATTTGCATTTTATATGTATTAGCCACAGGAATGATTGCATTTAATTCTATCAATATTTTCCTTTTTAGTAGAATACGATACTATAGTTCTGAAATCGAAATGAACTAACTAAAATTTATAGGGAGAATGAAAAGTGTGACGGATTATAATATCTTAGTTAAACAGGGAGGAAAATGATGTGTATATCAGGTTGTTGCAAAAACGAAGCTGAAATTCAAAATTTTGCAGTTGGTGTTAAAAAGACATTGGCCAGCCTTGCATTTTGTGCGTTTATTTTTGAAAAAGAAGAAAAGATTGAAGTTCTATTCTAGTGATATATTTGAATAGGGTATCGGATCTGGATAATTGAGCTTAAGCTATTTTGGTATGCTATTTCTGGACGCATATTTGGATATTCAGGTCTTTAACGTAGAAATTTAACTCGTTTGAAACTGAATAATTTGGGCAATTTTTTGAACTTTTTCTTTCTCTGTTTCAGATGGCGAGGACTCAGAAGAATAAAGCAACTGCCCATCATCTGGGCCTGCTGAAGGTACATTTCGACACAATAGTCACTTAATTGTCAAAGGAAATTTTCTAGGATTGAGATATTTGTGTTACTTAAAGTTAATTACATATGGACGCAAATAAACCCATTGTTGGTATAAAGGCGAAGACTTATTCCATGTAAAGCGAGAGTTTGTGTAGTTAATGCAGTGGTGTGAATTTCAGGAGCACATGATGAATCAAAGAATACATTTTGGAAGCATATTCTTGTCATATATTATTTTTCCTAGAAGGCAGATTTATATGCATTAAGGGCGTGTTCAGTAGAGATTAAAATTGAAAAACTTGCCGTTATTGTTGACTTTTATTAGACGAGTGGACCCAATAACGACTATATTTTCAATTTTAATTGGATTTTAAGCACGACTGAACACACCCTAAGTTATTGAATTTGCCAACTGCAATTCATTCAAGTTCAGGAAATGTGAACTGAAGACTGGCAAGTAATTTGAATCTAAGGATATGTTATTTTCATAGATGATGGGAATAAAAATCCTCTGTGTTTGTACTAGTCATATGGGATGTAGTTGTCGTTTACTTTTGCTTTTAATGATAAGAAATCTATCTTAATGTTGCTAAATAACTGTGAACTGAATCTGTATAACAAAGAACTCCAATTCTGTTTGGTGTTCCTATGCAGCAGATTTAAGTCCCTATTTGATTCCTGAATTTTGATATTAAAAATAAAAAATGAAGCCTACAAATCAAACCCTTTTTGTAGGTTGTCTAGGATAGCTCTACTATTCATTCAATTGCCCCATATACCCTCAACAAGCATGTCAAAAGACCGAATAGCCCCTCCTGAATTATGTCAGATTCTCTCAGATTTACAGATCTGAATTTCAACTAAAGGAAAAATAGATTTTACAAAAGAAGGCCACAAATTGATGCAAACTTTCATTTTTTTTGGTGTCAGTCAATGCCTGCCACAATAAATTAAAAAACTAAAAGGGATCCCACGGCGAGAAAATAGAATTCCTTTACAAAAACAGAAGGATGATGATATCATTTTAGTTTTGGACGAACATCTATTGGTGGAGAGAATCGATTTTTTGCAACAAAATAGGGATCAGACAGGCTACATTCCAAATACAATGTTGGATAAGGGGCGGCTCAGGATACTCCTGAGCAGCTCCTGATTTCCATTAGAACATTCTTTTGTTTTAGTCAGTGAGAGTTATTTCTAGAAATGTGCATTTGTGGAAACCAAATCTTCAGCTTTTATATGGCCCTCTTTTGCTGCACTAAGATATCAAAGGCAATCTATTTAATTGATTGAAGTTCTACTTGTTCATATTCGGTAACTAGTTTATGACCATTGGATGTGCAGAATAATTTGATTTGGTCACTATTTCAAGGGATATAGTTTGTCCATATACTGACAGTGACATTTATGTACATGCATGTATTTATGCATCTGTACATAAAATAATTTTTAGTACTGGCATTCATAACTCTGAATTTGGTGAACTTGTTATAGCAGATCAAATTATATTCTTGCTATGTGGCACTGATTTCTTCTCTCATCATATGTAACTGGATTGGTTTTCGGCAATTGCTTATTTGGTTTTAGGCTAAACTCGCAAAACTTCGAAGGGAACTTCTTGCACCGTCATCAAAGGGAGGTGGTGGTGTTGGAGAAGGTTTTGATGTTACAAAAAGTGGAGATGCAAGAGTCGGTCTTGTAGGTTTCCCATCCGTTGGGAAATCAACCCTTTTAAACAAATTAACTGGCACTTTTTCAGAGGTTGGTAATGCTATGTCTTCTCAGGTTTTTCCCTCTTGCTTTATTGGGCATTGAAAGCAAATCACCTTTTCTTCATGTCTTTGTGACTTTTAGGATCATGTACCTCACTTTCTAGGGCACACTTCTTGTCTAGTGAAGCCTAAATTTTATATATAACTTTTGGTATTGGGTGGGGGTAAAAAGAAGAGGTGGCAGAGCAGTAATTTTAAATGAATAAGATGGCTTCAAGAAATATAAAAAGGGCTTCATAAAGCAAAAATACTTGATTTCTTGACATGTAAGTGTGACTCTATGAAACTTCGCATCCTATTATTGGTATTCTGTATGTAGGATCAATGGTTCCTGCCCTTGCTAAGTCTCTTTTTTATCTGTTACTTGCTTATATGTCTTCTGAAGGCTGTACTCACACATTGCTAGTGCTTCAAATGTGCTTTCCTCACAACCTTTCCTTTATGTGTTTTGTAGGTTGCTTCATATGAGTTTACCACCTTAACTTGCATTCCAGGTGTAATCATGTATCGAGGAGCAAAAATTCAGGTATTATTTTCTGCCATAGATAATTAATGCGTGGTCTTTGTCACTAATATAAAAGCTAGTTATTATTGCAATTCATAACTCATCTCATTCCAAAGGGCAATCAATATGTTGTTCCACAGAGTAAATGTCAGATGCATTTTAGACAAAAACTGCCAGTTCTGTGAACAACTATGTTTTGTTCTACCTTATTAGCTTTGGTTTCATTTTTAAGTGCCTGAATTAAGAAAACATTTGATAGGCTTCCTTTGTCCTTTAGAATTGTTATAGATGCAATATATGATACAGCATGGATCCTGCAACCATCTTTTTAGTTTAAACTGTGATGCTTATTTGTGAAAATAAGGCTACCAAATAAATGGAAGTTTAATTCGTTTCTTACAGAAAATAGTTTTATTATAACTTCAAGGACGAAGAGCAGTGGTTCCAGATTGGTTGACACAACTATGTATAAAATGTAAATTCCTCTCTTCCATCTGATCCCAAAGGCCTACTTCCATCCTGTTTCGATGGGTGGCCGATTATTTTGTTTACACTGATTTCATTATCGATACATGCACACAACAATCTTCAAATTATAATGGAAGAGAGAAAGAGAGGGGAAGAAGGAAAGAGAGGAAAGGGAAAGGTGTGGGAGCTAAGAGGCAAGAAACAGACACCCGGACATGTATTATGAAAAAAGGAAACGGACACAAGGGGAACACGTTAACTTAAATTATTTAAATAAAATTGTACTATATAAGATCTTTATTTTTATACTTGTTGTAAGATTTCAAGGTATTGTGTTCTTCACTTTATTCATAGAATGATTACATCTATATATACAAAACAATAATACTATGTATAGAAAGCAATTAGGGCTAAGCTAGGGCAACAATATTTACTAAACTATTTTAGGAAATAATCTTTAACACTTGTCATTGTTTAATAGAATCAAAACTTTTCTAGTTTTGATTTTTGTTGTTAAAATCTATGGAACACTACGTTGTGTGTAAGACACGACTTGCAGTATTCAAGGAGTGTCGGTGACCAAGAGGAAATGACACGACACATTTTGGATTGTCCGTCCTAGTAGAAGTGTCTGTGGTAGTTGGGGAAGATCAGAGAGAGAGAGATTGAATTGTATTTTATCACTAGAAGTTGTTTCTAAAATAAAGCATATCCTTTTTCATACGAGGGTTCAACCTGACCTAATTTAAGTAGAAAACATTTTAGGAAATATAATCCTAAAATTGAGTCAAAATATAATATGGCAAGAATTTTGAATAAAATTTACATCTAATTCAATCTGACTCCAATACACCTTAATTTTGCATCAGTTATACTCTAGCTTTTTGTCAGCTTGCAGCATGTATTTTGAAAAACTATTGAGGCATGCCTTCTTTACATGACTTGGATGCTAGAAATTATCAAAGAGTTTGGAAATTATTTACGTTATCTGTTTTATCTCCTAAAGATGTTTAAGCTCATGTAAAAATGAAAGAGGAATTTAGAATGGCTGCTGAGGCTTGAGAAAATATAGGGGTTCGATAATTCTAGTTACGGAGAAGATTATATTTATTAAAAAATCAGCCAGCAGCAGGTGTAGAGTTGATGGCTTATTGAATTTCTGTTTCCATATTGGTCATCGATGATAATATGGATGTTTGAATAAAAGACAAAGTTCGGAAAGTTCTATTGGCATTTTAAGAATGATTTATGAACGATACAATCTTGAGCAAGTGAACTTTTCTATATTCTTCCGTTCTTTTTTGGGTTGTACAACTTACTCTCAAGGAAGCAACTATCGTTCCTTTAAATTTTCTTTGCCGCTTATATGTGGTTCCTTTTTTTAATTTTTCATGGCATAACAAGGTTTATCACCTTTTCACATGGATAGGAAACTGACCCATATGATAACTGCGTGAATGTTGTGGAAGATTATGTTCCAGCGCCAGCGGCCTCACCATTTTCAATCTGTGAATTGAAAGCTTTTTGCCTTTTTGTACTTATTATTGAATATATATTGTTTTTGTTCTTTTTGGCAGTTATTGGATCTTCCTGGTATTATTGAGGGTGCTAAAGATGGAAAGGGTAGAGGTAGACAGGTAAGGCATTTTTTCTGATCACTTGTTTTCTTGGTTGTTTTAACCCCATCCCCCTCTTATGCCCCTCATCAGTTTTTCTTCATTCCATGACTCTATCTGGTCTGAATTCAGGTCATCAGTACTGCTCGCACATGTAACTGTATTCTTATCGTTTTGGATGCACTAAAGCCAATTACTCACAAACGGCTCATTGAGAAAGAGCTTGAGGGATTTGGGATAAGGTAACATCTTTGCTGTGCTATACATACCTTATCTTGCTGTTCATCTGGTCAAATATCCTCCTCATGCTTTAATGATGGTTTCTGCCATGTGTATATTTTCTTCATCTGCTGTTTGATTATAAATAGATAGTTGCTCTTGCTTAACCTGAATCCTCAAAGAATATGCTGCAGGATGCTGTCTACTTCGCAATTTCCGTGTTTCATAACTGATCGTTTGTGGTAGATATGTTCAAGCTTGCGTACTAGCATGCGATCTTGTAAGCTGTCTTATCATATTGAGATATTATTGTGTAAAGTCATAATCTTAGAATACAACTGAACTAATTGTGTGTTTTCCCACAAATCGACTGGAAAGAACATTGGAGTATGACAGCAATGGTTAGGAAAGCAACATATTGCATGGAAGAATTATGCCAATTCGCTTAACATGGAGTATTGTGTATATACTAATTGTGTACTAGGGAATGTAGCATATTGAATTAGGTAGAAGCCAGACAGTGTCAGCTAGCTCAGCATGGTAGTGCTTAAACACCGATTGCGAAGTACTAGGGAAAGTAGCATATCGGCTTGGAGAAGGTTGCCAGCTTGCTTAACTGGAAGTAATGCTTAGGAACTAATTGTGAGTTAGGAGGAGAGGTTACTCCATTAAGATTATAAACTTGTTTTGCTGTTGTTAAATTTTCTGAGAAATTATACATGGTTGATTCTTCTCCAGAATTCCCCAAATATTTTATATTAAGTATACTTGTGTGGCTCTTTGGGTTTGTGTCTAGAATTAGAGTTGTTCTATTTTTCCCTTTTGTCCCTACATCAAAATGATCGAATATTTTTATTCCTTCTTGCACTGAGATTAGGCTGAACAAGGAACCACCAAATCTGACATTTCGGAAGAAAGATAAGGGTGGGATCAATCTTACATCAACAGTTGCCAACACTCATCTGGATCTTGATACGGTGAAAGCAATATGCAGTGAATACAGGATACACAATGCTGATATTCATCTTAGGTATGATGCAACTGCTGATGACCTCATAGATGTCATTGAGGGCAGTAGGGTATATATGCCTTGCATCTATGTTGTCAATAAGATTGATCAGATTACACTTGAAGAGCTGGAGATTCTGGACAAACTTTTACACTATTTCCCAGTCAGGTATAATTAGCTATGTTTTGTTTTGTCAACAATATTATATTGGTTTCATTGGAGAACTCGTTCAATTGGACAATGCTTCTCAATCGTATATGTAGAATCAAAATAGTAAAATTACACTTCAAATCAGACTCATATGCTGTACGCATTGTTTGCATTCCTAATCTATTGATATTTGTTTGCTTAGGGCTACAAAACTTCTTGCTATCCATGAACCAGAAATTTTTATTGTCTTTTTCAGTATATTAGTACTTTTGGGATCACCTTTTTGTTTTTTTCTAACCAACAGACAGCAAAGCTTCTGTTACAACTGTATTCTTCTTTCTTGTCTTCTTTTCAAGGAGAAGTGGTTAACTTTGTGTTGAAGCTTCTTGAGTTTGTTCATATGGTGAAATAGACAAATCCTGGGTCTCTCTTTCCACCTCTCCCTCTCCCTCCCCCTCCCTCCACAATATGAAAAAATGCGGTCTGTGCTTGTAATATGCAGAGTTGAATAAGCAGCTTACCTTCTTTCCCTTCTTGCAAAAAGTGATTTGGTGGAAGAAATTTCATTAATCACAAGCTCGTGAAATCTTCCAACCTGTTGGTGTTATTCTATCTGCATTTTTCTCGGTGCTTATGTCTAGACAATTAAAAGATTTTCAGCTACACCAAGTTGATTTTTTCAAGTTATTAGCATAGTTGTAAATTTGACAATCCTAAGTTCACACCATCTGGATATAGGCCTTACTTTTCAAAAAAGTATGAGCCAATGATAACATAGATGAGGCTGTTCTATAAATCAGTAAATCTCTGTGCTGTTTCTCTTTATTAGAAAAACATAGTAGCTGAAGATTTCGTTGTTCCTTTATGTTTCATGTAATGATTTGTTTCTTATTATGATTTGCAACAAATTAATAAAGTGCTCATCTAGAATGGAACCTCGACGGTCTGCTGGAGAAAATATGGGAATATCTAAATTTAACTCGCATATACACAAAGCCCAAGGGGATGAACCCAGACTACAATGATCCTGTAATATTGTCATCAAAGAAGAGGACAGTTGAGGACTTCTGCAACCACATCCACAAGGACATGGTTAAACAATTTAAATAGTGAGTCTCTCTTCCCAATTTCCTTGTTTCTGAAGCTTTTGATTGTTCATTAGTTTCTCTTTTCATTCCATGCATTTGCTTTATTTCCACTATTTTGTTTGAAATTTTCTGTATTCTCTGGAATATGTTTTTGGGATATCTGAAATAACCGTGACAAATGATTTCATATAATATTTTAGTTATCTGATTCTCAACACTTCCTTACTCTTAAACTGACTCGTCGTTTTGTTGAATGATTTAGTGCATTAGTTTGGGGTTCAAGCGCGAAACACAAGCCCCAGAGGGTGGGCAAGGTAACTATATGAACTTCTTAAAAAATGCGGTACCTCCCAAGTTGTTCATATTACATCTTTTGCTGAGTGATTAATGTGCCACCTTGCTATTTACCAGTAACACGAATTGGAAGACGAAGATGTTGTACAAATCATTAAAAAGGTGTAGAAGTAAAAGTTGAGGAAAACATTGCTACATGATGCATGAATGGAATTTCTAGCATGTAAGTGTACCTATGTCGATGGATGCTCTTTATACATTTTACAAGTATGGAATATCCTTTTTTCTGAATAAAGAGTTCTTTTGAAAGCCAATTGCATTTATTTATATTCATATTTTCAACATGGTCTTTTGACATGCAGATCGTATTCAATTTTTATGAAGATTAGCTGCATTGTTACATGTATTCTACTTTACATTATTTGTCACGTTACGCATCTAATTTTTGACATCAATCCAAGTCAAGTTGAGATGTTATTCTAATTTTTGACATCAGTTCAAGTCAAGTTGAGAAGGAACATTTGACTTCATAAATTATTGCAATTTTCCCCTTTTAACTTTTTGACGTCCTTTTCTTTCTCCCATTTTACTTTGTATGAACATAGCGTGTAACACGCTTTTGAACAAACGTAGAAATAAAGTAATTAATCTTATTAAGTAATGTAATTATTGGTTTATTGCGGGTGTGTTTGATGCGGGGAAAGAATGCATTTTTTCAAATGGTGTGATGAAAAATATGTGATTAGAAAATAAGCTTCTATTTGGGCCACATTTTCGCCCAAAACAGTGGAGAAAATATAGACGTTGTTAAGCCATTTCAGTACTTATTTGATGCATTTCGCCAAATTTACCCTCACCTAATTTTCTAGCCAAATAATTGAACAAGTGGGAGGAGGGCAAAAGGGGAATGTGGAGTAAGTTGAAATATGTAATCTCTGTATGAACAATGCTTGATGTGATGGGAAAAAGCATTTTTTTTTGGGAGAGAATGAGCTCCAAATGGGGGCTAAGGAAAAATTTTGAATTTACGTTTAATATTATTTTATTAATGAATGTGATTGAAAATGAATGGAAGAAGAATGCATTTTTTTCAAGAATGTCGATCAAACATGAGCTAAATAACTTCCCTATTTGTACACGCATATCATATTCAATTTTTATGAAGATTAGATGTATCATTACTTTTCGCCACTTTTCTTACATGACATGAAATAAGTGTGCTTTTCGCCACTTTTCTTTCATGGTTAACCTATGTATAAAGTAGATAATACTATGTCCATACGTCAAACAACGAATGAGCTAACAAATCATGCTACGTCCAAGCAGTCTTGTGAGGGACGAGACAAAAATCGAACATGTCGTCAACTAGGTCAAAAGGACTAACACATTGCAAAGCAATGAGAATAATTTAACTCGACAAATTAACTCAAAAGCTGAATAAGCAACTGTTACAAGCACGACAACAAGAAAAGAAAAGACAGTAATATACTAAATTGTAACATACTAAATGCCATACCTATGGCTTACAACTTGGAAACTTTTATATCACCTTCTATTAATCGAAGTACTCGAATAATTCACCTGTCTTCACCAATCTTTCTCTTGCGTATATAAGAATTATCTTTACAGATTTATCATCAAGCTCAAAAAATGTACCATTGAACTCTCTACACGTGCAAGAAATCTCACAAGTCCACATAAACGAGGCAGACAAGAATTTGAAGCAAGACAAGTTCGGATGATTATTTATACGAAACCTGAAAACAGCTAAATAATCCCTATTTTTTGGGTAATAATTGATCAAAACAAGGAAAGGTCGACTTGACATTACAGAATGCGACTTTAACTCCATCAAAATCAAGCCTTCACACAGCAGTTGAAGCAGCTCAAAATACTCTTCCTGGCCTGTGACACACGATAGCAGAGAATTAACGATAAAATCTTATCACAATCGGTCTGTAAACTGAAACGAGCTTCAGATATTACTTAACGGAAAATCATGGGCAACACTGTGTAAGCTGAAGTAAAGAGCTTTTCTTGTTAAAAATACACGACAGCCAACCATAGAGAAGACAATAAAGAAAGAAATAGTTTGAGTAGTGTTGACAATTTTAGCTCGACTGCTGAGAGAAAAGATGATCCTTCAGAAAATTTTGTCCAATCCAAACGGGAATCTATGCGGGACTATGTCGCACTACAATTTTATAGTTAATTGCTCTAAAATCAACTATAGTTACAGTAAAAAAGATATTAGCCACACCATTCATTTCAAATAAAGTTTATAGCCAAAGTTGCATTTAAATTTAAAAAAGAATGTCTTGTAACATCATGATTTTTTCAAATTTAAAGAAGGCTAACTACACAAAAGTAATCTGCATCATGATTCTATATCACATGCCTTACATTATTCATTGCATGTGCACCACCTGTATATGCATGTGGACCTGGAAATAAGATTATCTCAAATTTATGCTAGTACAAGTCGTTTTCACATTTCATGTGCTAAGGTACTAAACCAATAATTACATTAACTCAGCAACACATGATAAAATTGGCTGCAAGCCCCCACTAAGATCAAGAAAATCATTCATGAACCTCGTCCAACCTAATAGCACTTTGGCTGTAAGGCACTAAATGATTTTTGATTCACGCTTCCAAAGACATGAGTTGACAAACTTAAGTTTCGTACCTAGTCCAAAAAGTGTGCCATTGTTGTAATTTTCACTTGAACCAACAGAATAAACTTTGAGCACATGGCACTGCTGTACTTGTTTGTCTTAAGTCGGGGTTGAGCCAAAGTTGGCATTTCACTTAATTGGGCAGGTAACTAATCAGAATATTTTCACTATCCAACACAGGGCTCCATTACAAACAGTTCTGTTTGCCACCTGCCTGCTAGCCTGTGAATACACTCACTGAAAACAACTAAGTTTCAGTCCCCCACCCAATAGTCCTAACCATATATAGTCCACTGTATACCTTTAGCTACTGTCCTAATTAATAACTACCGACTACTAGCAAAATGTAGTATTTCAATACAGTATCAGATCCCAATGACTCGTATTTAATCCTGTCTTCATTAAAACATAAGAATTTTTCTACTTTACCAGGCCTGGAAATGGCCTGGTAAAGTCCCCCCATCACAATGAGGTGGGCCCGCTCAATAAAAAAACCCCCCAAAAATGTACCCCCCAATGTGAGAGAGCCGGGTACTGGCATGTGAACCAAGGCCTGGTACCCCAGCTCGACTCAAAACATAAACATAGTTAAAAGAAAGTGTACTAAAGATAGCTGAAGAACTCACTGTTGGCGAGTGATTTTGATCATAGTCGTGATGATCATCTACATGGGCAGTTTTTGTAGTTTGAGTAGTTGAAGAGATGAGCTCTTCCTCATTTCCGAGACTGGCTCTTGATGGATCCCTCTTGTTTTGCTTTCTCATTTCTCTTATTTTTGAAAAATCCACGGAGTAGTCGGGCAACGGACCCTTTTGGTCCCATTCCCCAAATTGTGGAACAGATAACCAAGGTTCATTCCTCTATTAAAAGAAGAAAAAATTAGGATTAATTGACACTTTGAAAGTCTATGATTCTTTCTTTACTGGGGAACGGTAAAACATGGATATGCACTTGGCAATCCAACATTATAACAACAAAAACAAAATAAGCCTTATTTCCAATAAGTTTGGAGTTTTGTTTCTCCTCATTTACTTTCCAATAGCCTCCAGAATTAGAAAGAAAAAGATAGAAAATGATAATGTCACAGCAGTTTTTATCCTCGGTCCGCTTGAACAATCTCTCATATTAAATGGTGGATCATACACAACCAAGAACTACTTATCAAAAATGGGGGTCAGAATAAAAAAATTTAAAAAAAATATCTGGTATAAATATTCTAGGACTCATTTCCAATGTTATCCTGTAAACAACGTTTGCATTTTCAAAGTAGGCTTGCATAAAAGTGAAAGTTCTCATAAGCTGAATGTTTTTCAAAGAAACCAGTCCCTTATCACAGAAAGAAAGCAAAACAATCTTCTATTCACACAATTTTAACAGCAAATTAATACCCTTTTTTCTTCTTTTTTTTGATGATGGATATTGGAAAAGTTGTGTTACTGACCAAAGAAAGTCAAAATTTGACTAATTAAGATGTGAAATCCCTTATAATCAAGTTAAAATTCAATTTCATCAACGCCTGATAATTTCAGGGACAGCAGTTACATTCAAGAATAACACATGCCTACTGATGTTATCAAGAACTGAATAATGTTAAACATCTTCAAGATTATGAAAGCAAACATATAAATACAAAAATTTGTGGACAACTAAAACAAATATCAAGATAAAGGGAAAAAAAACCACAAGCGAAGCAAGAGAAAGAAAGAAAACTTAATTTTGATTACTTTCTGTAGGTGTCATAGTATAATTGATCTAGCAGAAACTCAACAAAACATTCGTTTGGCATCTTCACAAGTTCCCATATATATAAAAAAAAAAGCCAGAAAGTTCAGAATAGACATTCAAGGCCATGTTCAATCAGTAGTATTGAACTCGAGAAACAAGATTTTAACTCCTATTTCTTCAATAATATTATCTTGTCTAATCTAATTTACCAAAAGCATCACAAGGATAATTCAAGAATGAAAACTACAAACACAGAGAGGACTAACTTTTTACCTCCTTGCGATCTTCCATAGTTTCAGTAAAAAAATCTTGGATTTTCTTGAATATACAGACCCTTTTTTTCTCCAAAGAAATGAACTCTGAAGACTTTTAAGTGATAATTTTATTTGTTCAAAAATGAGGAAATGGAGTAAATATAGGCAGAGAGAGGGGAGAGAAGCTTTACACTGTACACTTCTACGAGGGTTTCCTATGGTATGGACCGTGTGGGTACTGTGGGCTAATTACAAATTCTACACTTGGACTCCATGTGTTGATCGCTGTTTTTGTGTGTGTGACAGAATATTTATGAGATAAGAACTGCCGCTAGAATTCCACGCGGTTTTGGTTTTTCAGCACTACTGGCAATGCACTTACTTTTATTAGGAAAGAGGGCTTGACGGTGGGGGTAGGGTTAATTACGACTTTCAACCTGTTGTCCCGATTTGTTGTACACCATGTTAAAGTACCATAATCAAGTCCATGCTGCGTGACTCGACTACCATTGTACTAAGTTCGATCTAGGGCTGAATATGGATCGATTCGGTTCGATTCTCTCAATACAAAATTTTCGGGTATTTATTAAATGAAATCGTTTGGGTTCGATTCCGTACCGTAATTAATTTTTTTTAATATTTATAATAACACTACATAAATACAACTAATAACATTTTCATACGTAACTTTTACAAATTAACGTAGTCGAATTTAAAAACATATAAATAACAAACTGTCCAATAAAATTAATTCAATGTATACAAATACCAAAAAGTAGATACTAATATTAAAACATCGGTAATCCGTATCAATAAATCATTTGCTTCAAGCAGCCTGCTGTAAAAAAAAAAAAAAAAAAACTAATTTGGTTGGATTAATTTGCTAATTTGTTTTAAAAAATTAAAATAATTTAATTAATTCAATATAAAAAAATTAAAAAATTATTCAAATTCCGTTCTGACCAAGAACCGACCCAAATTCATCGGTTCTCAATTCGGATACCTGTTCGGGTATTTAACTTATGAAGAACTACTCGATTCGGTTCGGTCCGGTTCAGTTCGAGAGTTTTGTTCAGCCCTAGTTCGATCTATTATTCAAGTTAGCTCGCTTTGTCAAATTTAGGTTTGACTAACCCCATTAACTTGCAAGTCGTTCACAATTCGTCCACTTTTTTTGTGAGCCAGTTTGCACGCTAGCCAACTTGAACAAGCTGTCGACTCGCACGGTTATCTTGCTACTCAAAAGTAAGAAAATGAAGAAATAATTCAAAATTACAAATTATTATATGTTAATATAAGTATGAAATTAAAAGAAATAAGAGAAATTAGTGAATTTAACAGTATTATATAAATAAATGACCTTTAAAGTTAGATTTAATAGGACAAGATAAAATGGTCTGTCAATCATGTGCCTTGTTCATTTTTTAATCTTTACTCTGAAATTGTCACTAAAGGAATTGCTAATTATTTAATCCTAATTCTTGATTTAAGTTAATTTAATTATTTACATTTAATAAAATCTTTTAAAATCATTGTACACACATCCAAATGTACCTCCAATAAAGGTTTTAAATCTTGATATGTCTAAAATAATTAGAATGGCATAAGTTAATTTTTAATATTATTTACCAAATTCAATGATAAGAGGGACATTCTGCTATTGTGAAAATTAAGGCATCTACTTATTCATATTTGGAAAATTAAAATGTATTAATCGGTTTTAATATTGGGTAATTACCATACTTTTTGTTACCTATACCACATTTTAATTGGCACGAATGGCCCAAACTTTTCCTCACTTTCGTACATATGTCCACTTTTTTGGTCTTATTTTTCCCCAAACTCTATTAACGAGCACTCTCATCCCCGATGAAGATCATAAATTTATCATTTGTCCCTCGTATCTTTTAATAAACAAGATAAAATACAAATCCATATACTAACAAAATATTTGGACAGAAAATATTCTCATAAACAAGATGTACAAATTAATTTATGGTTAAATATAAAATTACAACCTTTTTTTTTTTTTTTTGAAAATATAAGTGCAGAAATGAGCAAAAATTAAGAAGATTTATTGCAATGAAAATATGATGTAGCTAACAAAAATTGTAGTGTGAATCTAATAACCTTCTAATATTTTGAAAAATACGAGGCAAATCTTGGACTTTCAATTTTAAATTTCACAATATAAGGATTTTGTTGGATGAGATTAATTGAATTGATTTTAATTAAGATAACAATTCGAAAAAATAAGGAGTCTCTAAATGTTCAATAATTTTCTATTTATGTTATCGTTCAACGTTAATTGATAAATTTCATTTAGTCCATGTTTGATTTAGATAAATTAAATTTTGAGTAAATTTTGATAAAAAAAAATAATAATAATAATGATGAAACATATGGTTGAAAAGTTAATAAGAATTGAGAATTTCATGAGATGTATGGTTAAAATATGAGTTTTTTTTCGCTGATCAATATTTTTCAAGATTTCTAATTCTGGACTCATTTATGTGTAATTTACCCTCAAATATATGATATATCGAGGCACAACTCAAGTTTTGTTTTCAAAAGTAGCGCAGATTAAGTTTTAAGATGAAATATACAATTTTTTTAAAAGCTTGTTGTTTACACGATTAGAGTCAAGATTTTAAGAATTGGTATTCACAGGGATAAACATTTTTTTTCCTCCGGAAGCGGAACCAAGTAGAGTAGAACTAGTCAGTTCGGTTCTAATTCCTTTATTAAATAGGTCAATTTTAGGACTATGCACCGAAAATCGACTAATTTGAATCGTGTTCTCCATTTTACTTTGAGAATCAAAAGGGAATTTGGTTTTCTCAAATTTCTCTTTCGTTGGTTCATTGCGAAAAGATATACAAGATATTTTAACACTAGGTTCCAAAACCAAAATTCCATTTTCTATATGATTTTTCTCCTTTCCTTTGTAGCAAAACCCTAAAGGATAATCAAAATCCAAATGCAAACCCCAATAAGGCGCGCTGGGTTTCATACTCTACTTTTATTAATTTTCATTATAGAGAATCAGATCGGATCGAACTAAATTTTGTTGGTTCGCTAGATATGGAACTAATTGTTCCATTTGTAAGATTCTCATTGATACTCGATTCGATTTGGTTCAATTCATTCCTTTCGAAATCGAACAGAATTAGACTGTTCACACCTAGTAGTACCTCACTTCCCTACATTCCCCCTTTAAAAAATACTTCTAATTTGTCTAAAAATAAATTATTATGTCGCCAGTCTATTATATTATTGTGTAATCAATTAAAGTATTTTTTACTTCCAATATTGCAACCCATTTATATGTAGACACATGCCAATGCATTTTTATAATATATGCATAGGGGTGGCAAAAAAACTCGTCGGCTCGGACGGCTCGGGCTCGGCTCGGAAAAAGCTCGAGCCGGGCCCGACCCGGGCTCGGTTACAATGAGCCGAGGCTCGGGCCGAGC
>CAIGRR010431343.1:0-11115 GCA_903798365.1 Fraxinus sp. 1973-6204 | reverse complement strand
TATTTAAAATGCAAAAGAAAAGGTCTGGTCTAGTGTAATTTCCACTTTATATTTACTTACTATATTTGAAAAGTTTATTAGCTTTGTTCAACAAAGCTTATGATATTTTTATTTTATTTTTTTTGTAGATTTTGATAAAAATGGATGAAATGTGTGGTTGAAAAGTTGTGTCTCCCAAGAGATGTGTGGTTAAAATTAATTGTTGATTTTGACCTCAACTTTTTAAACTATCCAAACAAGCACTTAATACTATGTATGGCTGAAGTCTGAACCACTTTTTCTGTAAGTTTGAGTTTTTATATATAAGAATTAATTTATTTGAATTTAATTGTGCAAATAATATATTCTTTCATTTAATTATAATCTTCAACATTGTCGTTCTGATGCAAGTCGAATTATTTATTTTATATAGGCGCATGCTCATTTAGTAAATGGCTGACAAAGATAATTGAACTCAAAACTTCTACATGCTGTAGTATCATATCGAGAGTTTGAAGCACATCATCTAAAAATCATGCACAAATGTAAGGTGGGGCTCGTGATTTAGAAGAACGGCGTATGATGAAAGGGAATTGGGTCGAGAATACGATTCAAGATTTAAAATATCGTACTAAATATAAGAAACTACAACCTAAAAACGGATATAAGAAGTCTAAATCGGAAATCTCGACCTAAGTTGCTCTATGGATAGCACAAGAATAGAAGTTGTAAAGTGATAGTTGGTAACTTTATCTAATTAAAATGCTATTCGTGTTCTAAAATTGCTAATGCTCGATTATTATTTGAACTCAATATAACTAAAGTGCGTTGTGTATCAAAACTACTTCGTAAACATTCAGAGTTGTAATATATGAGTATATAACAAGCTTCTTGTCATGCGCATGTGATACGCTCATTATTCCTACGATGTCAAGAATAAGTGCGTGAATTGACTCTAGCCACCTCTAAACCTTAATTCCACGTCTAAATTTTTATTTTTTATTTTTAAAAAAATCATTATTCTCCATTCAATTCATGATAAAAGTATTGGACCACCAAACCTAGTATAATCCAAACTTATGATATCTCCACCAATAGTAAACAACTAAAATTCTATAAAACCAACCACATCACACTTGATTCTGATACCCCACAAGCTGAATTCTTGGGCCCCCCACCAAACCTCAGTTTGGGTGATGATGCAAAAGGGTATTTTCAAGAATTGATTTTGAAACCTAGTATGTTTCAAAAACATACAACATTCTCCCAATGTCACCACCAAATCTTAATACACCTCTTTTGTCCACCAATCCCATGGCACAAAAAGGCCCACGCTTTTAATAATATTTAAAAATTGACAAAGGACTTTGTTCACATTCTGATACTGATGATGGTGACAAGTAGATAGTTATGTTATTATTAGATAGGAGAAAAGATTTCAATTTTGAGTGACGTGGCAGCAGCCCCTTGAATGAATGAAAGTGTAATCCAACTGAAAAACATGATTTTTATTGTCTTTTTGTTGTGACTGATGATGATCTCTGTCGGGAACAAAACCTCGTACTTGTCTGAATAAATTAACAATTTGAAAAAGTAGTCAGAAGCTTCTAAAAGTGTCTTCAAACAGTTTATTTTGCTCCACAACCCAATAAAATACTTAGTCAAACAAACTCGTGATTCCTGGGACATATCAAACATTCTAGCGCCAAGTTTCAAAAAATATTCTAACGGCTACGTCCAAAGGCTCTAAATAAGAAGGCACGAAGAAGTTTCAAAAGACAGTTATATTTTTCTCTTCTTTTATTTCTCCTGGGTTGGGTTTTTGAGGTGTGGAAGGTGAAGGTGAAGGTGAAGGTGAGGGTGAGAGTGGGGTGGGGTGGGAGAGGGGGAGGGGGTACTAGCACATTATCTCGAGAGAAATGGATACAACCTTCGGCTACACAAAATCCTACAATACACAAACTTAAGAGTCAATCTTTGAAGCATACCTTTAAAAGGAGACTAGAGAAATCCATACGAGTTGGCTATTGATCCCTAAAAGGTGAGTTACATGCCCGAAATACTCGAAACATTTCTTGCACATTAGAAAGAACAATTCTTGTGCTTTATCAAAAACAACAAAAATTAAAGCCTCGATAGCCTCACTAGCAGTAAGCGCATCATGGGTTCTGTTCTGTTGATTTCTGAGTAGCAGCAGATTTGTGATGTAGGGACAGACGGCACCGACGGGATGGCTTTGATCAGTCAATGATCACAATGGAAGACAATTTGTTCCGTCTGGTACTGTTTTTGTCATTGGAACTGCGACAACATATCTCTGAAGGTGTTTCTGAGCTGATGGTGTTGTGCCAGAAGATGATGCTGTATCGACTACACCTTGATGAGCCCTGCCGTGAAACTTTGCCAAACGGTTGATGATCGAGAACTTCTCTAACTCCTGGGCTTCTGCTTTAATGTCCGTAAACGATAAAGTCTTGTCTAATCTGCATCAACAAATTACACAATATGTTTACTAGCTTCTGTACCACTTATCTTGTATCTATAGGAAACAAAAAGAAAAGGAACATGGAAGATGTAAAATGATCCAGCCTTAAGTACATATGTTTGGTATGGAGTATTAGATTGTATTGATATGGAGTATTAGATTGTATTGATATGGAGTATTAGATTGTATTGAAAGTAAAATAGATAACATGTTAACGGTTCAGTACCATCAAATCCACTCTACTGAACATGTATTGTTTTGATCCTTGCTGTACACTTTGTTAAGTCTGCGGTTTGGATTCCTAGAGAAATATATTCTTACCTTGACATGTTTCCCTTGAGCATCTTCATTTGACTAGTGAAGCCTTCTGCAACTTTTGAGAAATCATAAGCGCCAGTTCTCTTGAAACTTTTCAGCTTCTCAGATGACCTAAACATATTTTATGAAGTGATGTTCAGAAATACAAAGCCACTGTTACCATCATCTCTGATTTAAAAATAAACCAACTCGAGTTAAAAAAGGAAATGGAATGAACATATATAAAAACAACTGTTACTTGTCACTTGTGTCAGACGGAAATTGAGCCAGGCAGCAGGCATCTCCCAATGTTAATCTTGCAGCAAAATATGCCATGAAATCATAGTTTGGACTTGCATCTGCAGAGAGAATGACTGTTGGTGCAGGCCGAAAGACCTGCTGCATAAGCTGTGTTGTAAAGATAAGCCTTCTTTTTGCTCGAACCAATGGGTGAATATCTTCAAGTACAGCCTCCATTTTAACCTGCTAATATGAAAATTATTATGAACAAGTTTTAATTCGTTTATACCAGCAGACATTGTCAAATTGTTTATAGTATTGAATTTCGTTAATCTGCCTCACCTCTTCAAAGATTTTATTTGTAGCTTGTGCCCATTCCAACTCAGATGTGCTGCAGTACAATAAGAGGACAACAGAAAAATTAGGAAACATCAGTGTTATCCTTTTATTTTTTGAATGTGATTGCTCGCTGTGTGGGATGGGGTACTCTTAGGCAGCAATTGACAGTAGAAGCAAGAAATGGTTCTATTAGCGACATATTCAGACGCTCAAACCTGATATTTTGAAGCCTCCAAGAAGTTTGAGTTACTTCTTTGTGCCATGGTACAAGTTCAAATGCAACGATCTTACGCTTCTTTGGTCTTGAGACTTCCGTGTTTGGATAAGTGATATCTGAAGGTAACACATTAGAGGGAGATAATTGTTTACTTGCTATTGTAATTGGCCATATGCTGCTTCCTTGACTAGCCGAATTCACCTGCAGAATTGAGCTATTTGTTGGCAAGTTAGCTAGAGTCCTTCCAGAAAGTTGATGTACTGCAGTAATTTCAGTATTGGCATCGAACCGTGGCCACATCTGCTCGTTTTTGAAGGTCCCATAATGTTTAAACCAGGACGGAGCCATTTGCAAACTAATCTGGGACTGACATGTAACGTAAGAACCTTCATTACTACCGATGGATGCACTCTGAGTATCATTTTGGCCGAACTTTGCCGTCTGTTGGGAATTATGAAGGTACGTCTGTGATGAAGTTTTGCCCAACTGATCAACTTGGGCTTCTGGACAAAAGTTCCATGGTGTTTTATTGTTTCCAGACAAAATTGCATCATTTTTCTCCATATCGTTGATTCCTGACTTCTGTCCAGGCTGCTGGTAGTTAATATCAAAATCAACACCTTCACATTTAATTGGTAAGTTTTTACTAGAATCACCTTCCTCCGGTTTTAGAGGCATTTGCACCTGGTGCATAAAGGAGTGATTTTGATTAAGAGCATATAAATTGCCAAAGGCTCCAGTATCTCTAGTTGGATATAAAGGGGTTTGGTTGCCTCTCTGATGTGCCATATTAGAGTGCTGCATCAACAAACCAGGTTCAACATCTGCTTCTAATTGATGCTTTCCCATAGACTCATGCTCGTGAATAGATCTACTCTGTGAAATTGAGGTACCTACCCCAGCTGAGCCATATTGGTGGGACCCCTCTTTCCCCAACCGTGAACGATCTGATTTTCCTGAATGGGCACCATATTCTTGTACACTGTTTTCTTGTTTAAAAGAATTTTGATAATGCTGTTCATGTGAATGCCCTGCAGTATCCTGTGGACTGCTCAAAGCTAAATCAGAGGATTGGAGCAAAGCTGGCCACACATTGGATAGCCCCATGGGAAGTCCCACATGCTGAGACACACCTGATGTCAATGACGGCTGAGTGACTGGAACAGATCCCAAAATAGGTAATTCTTGATCATAAAGATGGCCGCTTTTAAGAGGACCATTATCTTGGGAGGCAGCAGCGCTATATGCTGGAAGTTTACTTGCTAAATGACTCACCATAGTCACAGGTGGAGCTGAAGGATGACGATTTTGAAGATGTGAATGACTTGAAGGCGATGTTGCACTTGAGTTCCCCTGACAGGCAAAGAAATATTGAATCGACTCAAAAATACTAAATTTGCAAATTGCGAAATGTAATGAAGGTGCCATCTTAGTGGACCCTTCCATACAAGCTCGAGGTTCACATGAACAGAAGTTATACTCACCGACGAACTTTGAAAGAAAGAGTATGGCTGTGGTGTCTGCTGATCTGCAAGTCCCAATCTTAAGCCAAATCCTTGTGACACAGAAGAAATGTTGTGTGATTTACCAAAAGATGCAGAAGTTTCAGTTAGGGGCTCTTCCTTTTGAGTTGAGTCATTTGGGTTCAAGTTCCCATGTGCTTGTTCCATGGATATATCATCCTTGTTAAGTAGATCGAGCATACTTTCACTGCCATAGAAAAATCAATCAGAGAAGGATTTACACAAAATAAAAGGTAAAGGACAAGACAATAATGAAGATTAAGAAGCAGAGAAATAGTCCCCAAAGACATTAATGATGCTAAAATATAAAAACAGAATACAACTGCCTTCTTCAAGCAACAAGACATTTTTCCATAGACAACTTCACAAATTCACCATATTGTAAACAGTCACTACCTTGTTTGAGCAGTCACACTTTGGATGTTCAGATGAGTGAGAGAACCAAAGAGAGATGATGTCGGCACAAAATTGTTTCCAGGAGCCATCTTCTCTGATTCTATTGAGTACCTTTGATTATTCGACTGGAGTACATATAAACAAAGATTAGGTTAGAAAATATAAACAACTTCGATAAACAAAAAATCTTTATCATTTTAATGTTTGCCTCAGATTCAGAAACATCAGACAACCAAACATTGATGATCTGGTTGTATTAAGTTCAATTCAGTTCATCAAATATTGCGATTGAGCTAGCAGGAAAAACATACAGCACCAACCTGATCAAATGGCTTTTGACTGCCACCAGTCACGTGCTGAGGTGTACTGCCATGAAGCTTGCCTCTCGATTCATGCCCTGCATCAGAGAGAAACCTTTCATCAAGATTTCCCTTAGAATTGCCAATGACGCTTAAAAGTTAAAAAAAAATTCTAACATATATCACAGCAGTACCAAAACATTGATGAGTCCAACCAAACTTCATACTCAACACTTTCATCAATCAGGAATGTTTATTACTGAATTCCCAATGCTTAAGGATACTAAAGACATAACATTTTTCTTACCTGAGAGGCTGCTGAAAGGTCGGTTCACATTGGCATATGATAAAAAGCTAGACTGATCTGTATCATTTTTCAAATTCTCATGACGCTGACCAAGCCAAAAGTTTGGCACAGGTGAAGATGTTTGAATCATTTGACTTCCTTCTACAGGATGCTTCTGTTGAGGGCTATAATCTGACCACTTGTTAGTATTACTAGTGGACTGCTGAATCGAAGAATGGGAAGACTCGGAGTGTGACTCCTCTCTTTCTTTGACATATTGGTCACCGGATTGCTGAAAACCAGGAAAGCTGTAGTTCAGATTGGAATTCTGAAAAAAGGGCTCGGGTTTTGAACTTGGCAAGTCAAACCAATTCTTTTTCTGCTTCCCACCGTCAATGTAGCACTGGTTTTCAGTTGAAGGTTCTAGGTTCTGAATGCTCAAACCACTCCAGCCTTCTTGTACCACAGTGTCACCACTCGAAGTTTCTGCCACGGCTGACTGCATTAGAGCACTCCAGCTCCCACTTTGCATAGAAGGTAATTCATCCATATAAGATGTGAGATCCAGGGTACACGCAAAGCCTCCAGCATCCATGCTATCCTCTGTGTTATATAAGATCTTCTGTTCCAATGGGTCGAGAGAAGTGCCAGGCTGCAGGAAAAGGCCTGGTTTTGGCACGTTTCCAGGAGGAAGCCCGTGCAAACCAGCTGGCTTTTGCCTCTCTTTAGATTCAAGAACTGATGTGTTCCTCTGCTGGGTATTCCCTTGCTGGGAGTAGTTCTCATGTAAATTCCCATCATTGAAACCTTGAACAAGGCCTTGTCCGAACAAATTCTTCTCCTCAAACACTTGATTGGGTAGCAGCGATCCATCTGGGATGCAAATCTGGTCTGAAGAGAAATTGCTTCTTTGACTAATAACTGAGTTACTGAAGGCCGATTGCTGCATGGTGGGCATTTCCAATGGGCTATTTTTGTTCATGACCATTAGGTTGGCAGAATCATTAGATGGCCCCTGGAGTTGAGAATATAAAGGTACACCAAACTGCTGTTGTGAAAAGCCCAAAGGACGTCCAGACAGATTCTGAGGTTGTGAAAGACCCAATCCATTAGAAAAACCAAAAGTCGCTGATCCACCATGTTGTATCACGTCCACAAACATTTGTGATGAATCATTAACGGTTGCTCCATTAATTGGATGAGGAAATTGAGCACCTGAAGCCTGCTTTAGTGATGGCAGTTGATTTACATAATTCTGTTTTCTTCCTTCACCAATTTCCTGGAGCTGCTGCCTCCGCTGCATTTCCTGAATCTGTTTAAACATAATTTGCCGCTGCAACATTTGTATGTCACTGAATTTATATTGCTGCCTCGATGGTGCTGTTGCATTCCAACAAAGCCTTTCAAGACATAAATCAGACGGAAAGTGGGGAAATTTTTAGCAGCTTAATTCCTCAGAAGCAAACTTATCCATATAAATACTCACACCAGGAAGAAAAAAAATCCTGGTAGACATGAAAGAAATAAAAAGAAAATAAGGACATAAGAAAGATTATATTACAAAAATGCAAGAATAAACAGATAATAAACATAAGGTACCAAGTCCAAAAATTAGACCCAATTACCAAACCTCAGAATTATATCAATGTTATTTATAATATACAATTTCTACAACTTGGTATAGCACATGCTCGAGGTAAAAAATTCAGTCTATATAAGTTCAGTTTTAGATACATTAGCCACATGAGAAGAGTTCGAGAAACTGACCAAAAATCTGGTGTCCTGTATATGTACTTTAAGTTCATCTATCTTGAGTGGGTAACTGTAATGAGGATATACTATATCTCTCCACAATATCTCCAAAACCCCATGAAGCCCAATCACAACACTACGTCCCTACCCTGTAGTCATCCATCACAACAATAGAAGGTGCATAGGCGAGGGGCCAAAGCACAATGGCTTTTGAGTAGCAAGCAAATACAGTTGAAAGCAGACACAGAGACTGAAAGCAACCTGCACAGCCTAAGTTTGGAATTGGAATATTGATAACATTTTAGAATTGTGGAGATGTCTATTCTAGAACGTTCCATGGAAGAGGTTTGAAGGAGGACTCTTGGATGTAGTAGAAATGTGGGAAGCAACATTCCAGAATAATTATCTATAATAGGATTGAAACATCTCTCACCACCATAGGATTGTCTACCGCAAAATAAAGTAGGTGAAAGTTTAAATAGCGGCCTCATTTGAAAGCCACCAACTTAAAATGAAGGAGCCAAGTTGCGAGAACAAAGTCTGGAGAGCTAGAGTACCATGGTTGTTGAGAGTTATAATACAATTTCTGCATCTTTCTCTCTAATCACTCACTTTACCATACTTGAGAGTTTTCTCTTTAGCGCCAAAGTGCTGCGAACTCTTTGAGGTTGACTTAGCTAGTGCTACCAACCGTAGCTAAGTGTCGCACAGGAGCATGGAAGGGGTAAGTCCAAGAACAAGGAATTTGAGGATGTATAACTTATAAAACATAATTAGTTAGTTGATTCAAGAATTTTAAATTGGTTAACATCTTCAGTTCACTGTAGATGTGTTTTCAATTTGATGGCTTAAACCTTCAAATAAAAAAATAAATAAAACCTTCCAAACCTTAATAAACATCTTCATTACCATTACAAGTCGTCTTATTCAAAATCTTAACTTTTCAAGAAAGAGGCAAAATAGTAGCCAAAATTGACAAGGAATTATAAAAATACATTATATTTCTAAATACACACAGTAAATCACTACCGAAATTTGCTAATAATTTACTTCTCAGCAAATAAAGTAAAATAAAGATTGATGAAAATAGTGTCACACCTAATCAGCCAAAAACAACCCCTGGTTACCAAAATTAATGTAAATCATAAAACAATTATCACCGAAAAAGTTCCAACTAAGCTCAGTCTATAGAAAACAATTACAACCAGGCAAATGTACAATTAATTCAAGAATTGAAGTTAAACTCCAAGAATTTCACTCACCGATAAACCCTAAAAAGATCTTGCATGCTACCAAATACCAAAATTTTTCACGGCAAATTCCACAGAGACGTATAGAAACCTCGCAATAGAATCAATTTCAACCCCATTTACCAAAATTAAGTGTTAAATTAACAAAAACGCCGCTCAAATGATTAATTGCACAATTCAACATGCATGAAAGAAGACAAAAGCTCTAACCTTGACTATATACAAGCAAGACAAGCAGCAAAAACCGTAGTTTTAAGTAATTAGTGAGTGATCTGAGATAAATAATTGATGGTTGTTGAGTGTGTATGTGATATTTACCTTCCTAGACTTACTTTGCAAATATTAATTTATGAAAGGGAGATCAAGATACTGCAATTTCTTTGAGCTGGAACTCTACAAAATGCTTCTTCATTCTCTCACTGTATATACATACAAAATATATATGTATAGCTGTCACATTTTACTGCTTGCTTTCTCTATCTAGCTCCAGCGAGGAGGTGGTTATGTTTTTCAGACAAGTTCCAAGATAATAAAGCCATCAAAACCGTGCAAGAAATTACACAAAAAAAAATAAATAAATAAATAAAGGGCACTTCATAGTTCTGGTTTGGGCCGAGCCTGTTAAGTTCGGAGCAGTGCGGATGGTTAGGATTCAGGCTCGAGTTCTTCATTCTCTCATTGTAAAACCGGGAGCGTCCGATCAGATATTTACTTGAGCGTCGGTCAAGATTGCAGGTCCATGTACACCTGAGATAGTACTGGATAACTTTTAGGTGTGAAAGGAAGAAAAAGTGGAATTAGATGGTATTTCCACGCGCTTTTCTACACGCGCGTGTCGTTTTCTTTTATAATTGCTTTTTGCAATTTTTTCCGGGACAAAAAGGACTTTTCGTGCCCAGAACTGTTATTATTTTTTTTAAAAAAATTTATTTTTGCTGTCTTTATAATGTGACAGTATTTATCCGCCGCCTTAATAATAATGATAATTATAATTAGACAGTCATTAAAACATGTTTAATCACATAGATTGACAATTGGGGAAGACCCAAATTTAAATTTTTAAGATTAATTATATTCATGAGTGCTGATTATGATGTAATATTATGATGTAAAAGGGAATGTAGCTCAAATAGTAGAGTGCTCGCTTTGCATGCAAGAGGCACTGGGTCCGATCCCCCGCATCTCCAAAAACTTCATTTTCAAATCAAATTTGCTTGTATTTTTGGCTAACTTTTCTAGGATTTTACCTTTTTCGACATTAGACTCATGTTTAAGTCACATTATTTTTTTTTATTCTCATTATTTTTTTCATTTTCAATCACATATTTTTTTAATAAAATAATATTTTCTATCGCATCAATAATTTTTCCTTCTTTTTCAACAACATATTCTCCATCACATTAAACTAAAAAAGCATTCTTTGACTCAAATGTGCACCAAACAGGGGCTAGGTTAAGATTTTGGATGGTTTATAATTACATTATAAGTCCTTGTTTGATGATCATTCTCTCTCTTTTTTCACTTTTTTCCAACTACACGTTCTCACAATAAAATATTATTCACGTAAATCTAAAATTTTTCCTTACTTTTTAACAATATATTCTCCCAAAATTCACTATTCAAAAACTCATTTTTTCCAAAGAAAAAAAATTCAGGACTAAATCTGTTAATATTATTCAAGTAAAAACGATATATCAAATTTTTTAACTCTTTTCTAACCATTCACTTCAATAAAAACAGAATTTTGAGTTTCTTCCTATGTTTATGATCACACATGGTATGGCTTTATACTTCCTCAATCATACAAAAGAGACAACTTCAAAAGATCGCATAAAAGTATCTTAAAAAATTCCTTATTTTTCATTAATTGTACAACACAAATACACCATTTAGTCTCCTCAATAATGATAATAAACGAAAGACACTTCTTGAACCCCTTCATCGGAGTTACTACAATTCCCACATTCCCATGAAGAGGACAATAGTACAAAAACTACGAACTTCTTATTATGTCTAATCTGGTATACTACAAGTGTACGAATCACACACTTA
>CAIGRR010431079.1:0-10044 GCA_903798365.1 Fraxinus sp. 1973-6204 | reverse complement strand
AAAAAAAAAAAAAGATACAAAAAAAAAAAAAAAAAAAAAAATCACAAGTACATTATTAAGAAATTTATTACTTATAAATTAAGATGTATTTGTGGAATATAGATGCTCTTGAAAAAAAGCAAATGCTATGTGATATTTTAGGTGGCAGTAAAATTCATTATTTCATCGTTCAATAAAATTATGTATATGGGCGACAATAGGTCCAAGTCACTCGCTTGCTAGGTGCTTGATTCGATTCAACACGAGGTGACCTCAAAATTCAGCTATACGGGTCGAGCTCAATAAGTAAAGACCATAAGCTTCGCAAGTTGACTCACACAACATGCTTGCTTACAAACTTGTCATAGTTTCCTATTTTCTTATATAACAATGTTAAATTTCCCTTTTTATCGTATTTATTATCTCTATATTTTTTTTTTATAATCGTCTAAAAAGATATAACTTATAGACTTCTAGGGCCGAAATGTATTTTGATATATTGGACAGTGAAACAATAAACCTTATTGTACATAATATGGGATTAAATATCAGTAATACTACATTGCATTATTTCCTCGAAAATAACATTGTTTCTCAAAAATAGCAAGCAACAAATATCTTAGGGTTTGATCCACTACCAGTCATAATATGGAAATGTACAAGTTCCATTATTAGTGATATTACTAAATTTTGCTGCAGATTATATTTTCATTTGACTACATCTCTAGTTAGGAATCTGTCCTCCAATCGGAAATATGATTTGTTTGTTTTTAAATGAAATTCCCCTTTAAATGTGGAACTAAATGCCATTATTATGTGAACTCGAGTAATGCTGGACTATATTTCACATCTATATTATTATTTATTAGTCTAGTACGCAATACATGATACAAAGTTAACTTATTCGATCAACGGCCCTGATCCCGTGCCTTCAGGGCAGAATAAATACTTCTCAATGTTGATATGACAAGAGTGTCTTAGAGTTCTCATTCGATCCAATTCGAAGTACTAAAATCCGTGTAGTTTGGCGCATTAAGTAGATATATCTTTATCGTGTAGAGATCTTATGTTGGAGACTCGAAATTGAACTGAATGAGTCGAGCTCAGCAAGTAAAGCCCATAAGCTTCGCAAGCGGCTCGTACAGCGTGTTCGCTTTGAAACATTTATTTTCCTAACAATGTTAAACTGCCCTAGATTTTTACGACAAATTCATTGTACTACTAAACTTTTGTTAAACTTCTTTTGCTTTTAATACATTCCCACATCATTCTGTCTTGAATGAATGCATCTATACTGGTACTTGTAATAAATATGAATTAAATTAAGCGTACACTCTTTGTTTACATTAAGTTTGACATTTCAAGACGTGTTAAGATTTGTGTTATTGATTATTTAAAATATTATTAAAATCAATGTAAATTTAATGCATATGTAGCAAAACTGAATAAAATATATATTGCAGGAAATTCACAGGCCACAAATCACAGACCAAGAAACCAAACTCCCAAAAGCAGTTTTTATCCAAGGTGCTGCTGAATGTGATGGGATTAACCTGACCATTAATTATCCTTTCTCTCACACGCAGTAATTAATATTTCTCTTTGGCCTACACTTTTCACCTCCCCAAGACACCGCCCCAATAATACTGTTCATATTTTGCATTAAATGCCATCATTTTCTCCTCTCTCTCGCCATCTTGTCTGTTCTCTTCTATAATTTATAGGGTCAATTAGAAGAAGAGAGTTGAAACAAAGATTCCACAAAGAATACTTGTTGAGGTAAAAAGAGAAGGGACCTCCTTTTTATTGTTCTGTGATGCTTTCTGCCTGTTCTTCTTCTGTTTCTTGATTGAAGATGGGATCATTTTGCTATTTTCTTCTGTTGGCTTTTTCTATTGGGTTAAAGTTCAAGTCTTTGATGGTTTTAGAGGATTAATTTTGTTTCTTTTTTTGCGCTATTGAAGTTTTGTTATGATTTTTCACTCTTTTAATCCATAAATACTGAGTTTTCTTGGAGCAGATGATCAAATAAATGGAAGCTGGTTATTTACATTTCTGTGTGTATTAATTGACGCGTTGATCAGTTGGATGAATAAATGAACAATGTACGCTATTTACAATTTAGATCTGTGAAAATAATATTAATTTGAATTAGCTTTTTCCTAGTAATTTGGAAATTGTTCAAGTTTTTGCCTCTTTTTCTTCCTTGTGAGAGCTTTTACTCTGTGATCACAGATGTCATCATTTATTTTCTTTTTTTGTGATGGGTTCTTTGATCTTTATCTTTCAGTTGAGGTTCATATGCTTCCCGTGATAATTTTTTGTTGTTTAGTATTGAATTAGTTGACTATATACACATCTTACTTTTCATCATGGGGGTCATACTAGTTGAGATTTTCTTGACATCTTTTTTATCCATTTTTGCAGGTCGGAATACGATGGCGTTTAAGTGATTTCCTTCGTTAAATCTCGAGTTTCAGCTCAAGGAAACAACACAGATTCGAGATTTTGAAGATTCGAATCAAACCCAATTTTTAATACTAAATTTTGTGCAATTTTGGGTAGTGGTTGCTGATAAAAAATGATGATGTTTGAGGATATGGGGTTTTGTGGTGATTTTGATTTCTCTTCCTCTGCTCCCGTCAAGGAAGTAGATGGTTGTGGTTCTCAGACAACAGAGCCAGAGCCGGTTGTGGAGGATGATTATACTGATGACGAGATCGATGTGGATGAACTTGAGAGGAGGGTGTGGAGGGATAAGATGCGACTCAAAAGACTGAAAGAAATGAATAAGGGCAAAGAATGTGGCGATGCTTCCAAACAACAGCAATCTCAAGAGCAGGCAAGGAGAAAGAAGATGTCGAGGGCTCAAGACGGGATCTTGAAATACATGTTAAAAATGATGGAAGTATGCAAAGCTCAAGGTTTTGTTTATGGAATCATTCCAGAGAAAGGAAAGCCGGTGAGTGGGGCATCCGACAATCTGAGGGAGTGGTGGAAGGACAAAGTGAGATTTGATCGTAATGGACCGGCCGCCATAGCAAAATACGAAGCAGATAATTCAATCCCAGGAAAGAACGAGGGATGTAATCCAGTTGGTCCTACCCCTCATACCCTGCAGGAGCTCCAAGATACTACCCTTGGTTCACTGTTGTCAGCTCTGATGCAGCACTGCAATCCTCCTCAGAGACGGTTTCCTTTAGAGAAAGGTGTTTCACCTCCATGGTGGCCCACTGGGAACGAGGAATGGTGGCATCAGTTGGGTCTGCCAAAGAATCAAGGCCCTCCACCTTACAAGAAGCCTCATGATCTGAAAAAGGCATGGAAGGTTGGAGTTCTAACAGCAGTAATCAAGCACATGTCTCCTGATATTGCCAAGATTCGCAAGCTCGTTAGACAGTCCAAGTGCTTGCAGGACAAGATGACGGCAAAGGAGAGTACAACTTGGCTTGCTATCATCAACCAGGAGGAAAATTTAGCTCGGGAACTTTACCCCGACCAATGTCCACCTTTGTCCTTTTCTGGTGGGAGTGGAACCTTTGCCATGAATGATACCACTGAATACGATGTTGAAGGGGCCGATGATGAGTCTAATATCCAAGAGCAAAAGCCTAACCCAAACCACCTCGGTTTGCTGAATATTGGAACGGAGAGATTCAATGATAGACTTCCAGTTCAACAACAATCTCATACAATTAAGGATGAATTCATCACTGACCTGGACTTCACCCGGAAGAGGAAGCCCGGCAATGAACTAAATGTTATGATGGATCACAAAATATATACGTGTGAGTTCCTTCAGTGTCCTCATAGTGAAATCTGTCTCGGTTTTCAGGACAGAAATTCCCGGGACAATCATCAACTCGCTTGTCCTTATAGACATTCTTCCGAGTTTGTGGTTTCAAACTTCAGCATTGATGATATCAAGCCAGTCATGTTTTCTCAATCTTTTGTCCAGCCGAGGTCAGCTTCTTTGCCTGGAAATAAAATTCCACCTTCATTTGATCTATCAGGACTCGGAGTTCCAGAAGATGGGCAAAGGATGATCAATGAACTTGTGTCTTTTTATGATAATAATTTACAAGGAAACAAGGTCTCGATCACTGGGAACACCAGGGTTGTCAAAGATCAACCTCCTCAGCAACCCAGTTTTCATTGTCAAAATGATGGGTGTTTTTTGAGTCAAGGTCCTCAAGGAATAATGTCCGAGAACAACGTTTTTCAAGACACAAATATTCCCAATCATTCTATGCATCGTCCATCAGCTGATCGGTTTGACCAGTTCAAGGTTATGAATTCTCCCTCCCCTAACGAAAACTTGCAAGTAATGTTTAGTTCTCCGTTCAATATACCGTCCATGAATTACACCGAAACATTTCCTGGAGTTGCAACGGATAACCCGCCAAAGCAGGATGTCTCAATTTGGTACTAAGAAGATTGATTTTGGACATGAAAATCAACTGGTCTGAATTTGAGGTCCACAGACCTTCACACACATGTTCTGTCTTAGCACCTATTATTCTCTTAGTTATTGTGGCATTTTCCTTGCAATGTACTTGCTGTAGATGTTAAATGGTTTAGGCATGGTTGCAATAAAAAAGTTGGCTTAAGGTCCCACCACCCCCACCACCCGAAAAAAACCCAAATGAATAGGATTATAATGTTACATAAATAAGTTTAGTTTACTTTTGATTTGTCTGTTTTCTTGTACAAGTTAAGGTTTATGTCATTGTGGTTCCCTGTCTCTCTCTATGGTGGCTGTAGTTTGTTGACTGTCTTTCATCACACCTTTGTGTGGTCATTTCATTGTAATTAGCTTATTACTATATGAGAAACAGTAATTTTGGTTGGTTCCAAGTGGCAAAGTGCTTTCATTTTCTCATAATTGAGGTAGGATTTTTATAGCTGTTTTCTACTTATTTGGCCAAAGAGGCGATAAGGTACACCTTTCCATATTTTGATACTTCCTTCACTACCCCCATTTATTTGGCATGAAAGATATTTTTCAATTGCTTGATTACTACGTTAACGATCAAGTTCTAATCTAATTAAGTCCTTGTTTGATAACCATTAAAACAAAAAAAAAATTATTATTTCGGAACTCATATTTCCCAAAAATATTCATTTTAATGGTCGTCAAACAGGGACTAAAAGAGCAATAATAAACAAAATGAAATAAAAGAAATGTGAAGATTTGTAGTAGTTCAGTTAGGCAACAAAGGTCGAGAGAGAGCCGTACACTTTGAAGTGTTCGACCACAACGAAGGTACTGCAACCTAAAACTAGGCGAACTATCAATTCTCACTAGAGGAAAAGTTTTACGAGGGTCTCGTACATCTCAACCACAGTTTGATATGAAGTGTCAAACGAGAAAGAGCAGAGAAAAATGGACATGGACATGGACATGGACATGGGTTAAAGTTCAACATGCTCCCTCGTTCGAAAATTAAATTTTCAAGTGTTGACGAAACTTGAATTCGGGTATATTATTCTAATACTTTGTCGACTATTTTAAGACTCGATACGTTGTCAGAAAAGAATTACGTATATTTGACTAATAGCTATTTTTCTGTCCCACCTTTGAGAAAATCCAAGAATAATCAACCTGCTAATGAAAATATGTACATAGCAAAATTGTGTTTGAATTGCATTAGATTATGCGAGCTAATCTTAATTGAATATTTTGTCCTCATCCTTGTGTCCAAAATTTATTAAATCAATAAATTATTGCCCTTTTTATTTGGAGGCTTCTGATCTCAATGACTCAATGCTACTTTGTACTTTTCCTCTTTCTTGATAATGTCTGCAAACTCCCCAACTGCCCTCCTCTACAAATTAAAATTAAGGATTTGTTCGGTACAGTTTAAAATCCAATTAAAATTAAAAATATGGTCGTTATTAGGTCTCACTCGTCTAATAAAAGTCAACAATAAAAATTAATTTTTCAATTTTAATCCGATTTTAATCTCTACCGAACACGCCCTAAACAAACTGTACCATTGAAATTATAATTTATTTTCATCTTTTTTCTTATCAACTACATATTTTTCAATAAAATAATATTATATGTAATCCCAAAACTTTTTTTTAACCACACATTATTCAAAAAAACACCGTTCAACTATTAAAGTTTCAAATAATGGTGGCCAAACGGGGCTTAATATATAGAAAGATTACTTTTTGGGGGATTCATTTGAAGGCATAGCAAAAACCTATGGTGTGTGTGTGTGTTTTTTTTTTAAATGATCGACAATCGTAAAATCGAGTCTCTATTTGATCTCTATTTCTTACCATTTTTTTTTTCAAATTCATTTTCAATCACACGTTTCATACTATTCACAATCTTTATCAATTTTTTAGTCACGTATTTTATCATTTTTGATAAAAATCTACTGAAAATTTTATTTTTATCCAAATCAAATAGGGCCGAATGTCATAAATAGTTCACTATCACTTAACTATAGTTAAAAACTATATAAGAATTTTAGATGGTTCGATGTTGTGAAAATACACTATGAGACGATTTTTTTTCTTTCATAAAACGAATCGAAATAAACATATTATTTTTAAATTTCTTTTGAGTAGATATTAGTTTTTCTATCCTCTCCTTTAGCTATAATTTTTTTAAATATAAAAAATTGAAAATATCTCCACAAACCTAGTGAATAATGGAAGATGTTGACTCTAAAGAATTATACTTGTGATATTTAGATCATCTTTCAAACAAGCAAAGACATGCTGAAAATGATAGCTCAATTGGAAATTATTTGACTTCAAACAAGCCAACTGTTTTAATCAGTTAAATAATAAATACATAAAATCCTCAATTTTAAAATAATTAAAATTAATTAATTAATTAAATTAAACCAAACATGATAAAATATCCTTCCATTCAACTATATTTATATAATCGAAAAATTTGTAGTTTTGACCTAACTTATGGTCCATGTAGCAAATTGGTCCTGATTTTTAGATTTGAGACATTTTGATGCTCAACCATGCATTATTGTTATATAAGTAGTTTTTAATGATGAAAATTGTCGAAATTTAAATTAACGCGTGATCTTAATAGATGCGGAATATTGCTTTAGAAGTAAGTATGTAAAACACGAATATTTTTTAAAATCAAATAAAAGAAGAAAATAGAAAGAATAAGATTAAAAAGAAAAAACACAAAATCTTTATTTACTTCACAACCACTCTCACATACGCTCCCATCGCAAACCACTAAGGATGGCAATGAAGCGGGATGAGGTTGGGGCTCGAAATTTTCAACCCATTCGAGAACGGACAATGGGACTATGCAGACGTAAATAATATTTAAAATTCCAACAAATTCCTTACCCTTCGATCACCCGCTTTATAGTTCCACTATCTACCCTCAACTCCATTCTTGTCTCTTTCTTCCTCACTCCACCTCTCAATCATCATCCTGAACACCCCTAGCTCTTGACTCGTTACTCAATATTGTCTCCCCCGTTCCACTTCTTCACCTCGCATTTTGAAACCTTGCCTACTTTTTGGCTCTCTTTTTTATTGTTGTGTTATTTCTTATTAATTAAGAATAGTGCTATAACTGTTTTTACAATAGAACTTTACTTTTCAATAATAAACCCGATGAAAACACAAGTTGAAGATCAACTTATTATACATAGAGGTGGCAATGGGTCGAATCGAGCTGGCTCGGCCCCTGCTTATCACAAGTTCGAGCTTCTACTCGTGGGCCAAGCTCGGCTCGAACCGCTAGCTCGACAATTTTTTATTTTTATTTTTTTAAGATAAACATTTTTTAAAAAATAAAAAATAAACCCTTCGTGTTGGCTCGCCCATGAGCTGCTCTCCTAGTGAGTCGCCTGCTCGGCTCGTCATTTGGCTAGCCGAGCCGCCCACGGCACACGAGCCGACTTTTCACAAGCTGACGAGCCGCTTAACCCGTTTGCCACCACTAATTAATGACGAGCTCGAGCCGCCCACGAGCCGATGAGCTGCTCTGCTCGTTTGCCACCGCTAATTATATATACAGCTCATCGATCAAGGATCAATCATGCAAATTTTCCACATTATCCCATGTCAATAAGTGGGTGGGGGTAAAGTAAGATTTCAATTTTCAAGGACATTTTGGTCCATTCCTTTTGTGTTCCAATTGTTATCATATCAAGGGCTGTCTTGTCCATGACCACAAGTATAGGAGGGGGAGGCATAAACCAACAATTTGAAGGAACAAACCTGGTTAGCTTCTTGAAAGCTGTTTTTGAACACAAATATCTAGTATGTACATGCACCTAGACACAATCAATGGTCGAGAACTACGGAAAAGTTTTCAAATACGAAGTTTAGTAATATTCTAAAACGATTTTTTTTTCTTCAAATTTCAACGAGACCTCCCTCCGTCAATGCCTAAACACTCTCCAAACTTTGATAATCATTTGCACTGCGAGAACAATTGAGTTTTATAATCGATAAATACGAAGACAAAATATAAATTTTTTTAACGACTTTTCCATTCATAATTCATCTCTATTGGAGGAGTGTTGAGATTCATATTCCAAATTTGTAATGATAGAGTGACAGTATACGAATTCTTTTCAGCCTCTCAGTTCGAGAATGAATTTTGAAAAAAGTTCGAGTTGACATTCTACATAATACTATCATATCTTCGATATGTAACTTTTAATCTAAATTAGTAGAGACGACTTGGCTATATATTTTTAACTACCACCGTGGCAAAAAGTGATTGGTTAGTCCCTCCAATGCTATAATTTATGTGCAGCACGTAGATGACTTGTCAATGGCTGTTTAAATAGGGGAATAAAATCACTTGTTAACATTAATTAGTTCATGTTTTCATGCACTAAGTAAGTTTAAAATAAGTGATTAACGACTCCTCGAATAATTAATTTAGTGTTAACTTATTTCACCTGTAGACACGTTGGAGACTCGTTATTGGGATCCAAACTCAGAATATTTGTTGACAATGACTAAAGTAGTTAAGACAAGTCAGAGAAAAAAAAAAGTATTTTTCACTTATTCTCAAACGAATCATTCAAAAGTCGAAATGTACTTTTGATTTAAAATTAAGTAACTCCTTTTACGGTTTACCTAGTATCTCGAGAAGAAATTTTCTTGGGTGCAACGAGTCTTTTGTGTATATATGAAAAAAATTATTAATAAACTTTCAGAAGTAGTACTTGCATCAGTTCAATTGAGTCAGGAAGGATGTGGGAGTTGGGGAAATGTCTACAACAAGGAGAAGACTGGACCTTAGTTTCTTCGCTGACTAGTATAGTTGTGCCCAACCGCAACAAATGCTAGTTGGAGTCTCTCTCTCTTAAGACATGCAAAACAAGAGAGCCATTGCACTTCGAAGGCGGTAAAGCGGGCAATTCCTTACTCCAGCTTCATAGGAGAAAAAAACACCAGTCAGAGGCTCGGTGGAATAGATTTTGGAATTTTTCATTTTCGGGATTTTATCGAGTTAAGAAAGGATAGGAAAAACATAAATAATTTTTTTTTAAATTATAATATAGTTGACATTTTTTTGTATCATTGATAAGAATTTGACTTTTTTTTTTTTCAAATTTAATTTTTTAATCCCAAAAGATTCTTCCAGCCTTTGAAAATTTTAGTTGGCAGTTTAACATAAGAATCTTGCATCTCTACCCAATCTTTTTCATTGTAACTGGCGTAACCTACCATACAAGTTAAAATTTTATATAATTTTTCAAAAAATTTTGGACACGTGTCACACCACGAAGACGTTGAATTGATAAAAATAAAACGCTGTTATTTTATGTAGTCATGGATACCCACATGCTCTGTCATAATAGTCGTTACCGGTTGAAGCCTAAAATAAATATGGCAAGAAAAAATTAAAAAATAAATGAAAAAATGGGAATAGTTTAGTTGGGCTAGAACTATTATGAAAGTGGACGGGCCAGAGATGCTATCTCATTGGCCTTTTGTAATTTGACTCAAATCCATAATCATATTTGTCAATGGAAATTGGTGAAAAAAAAAAGTGGAAATTACACAAGACCCTACTTTTCAAGATTAAAGTTCAAAAAT
>CAIGRR010431024.1:0-17965 GCA_903798365.1 Fraxinus sp. 1973-6204 | reverse complement strand
TGCAGCTTGGTACTCATTTAATTGAAGATTGTGCTTTATATTACAGCGATAACACAAGAATTTAAACCGGTAAGCACAATCATTCTATAACACAAGAAAAACTTGTAATGTTATTTAATTAAAGAAGGCATCACATTAGATGATATTATAGCTTAACTGGGAAAGCTTATAACAGCAACAAAGTTGCATCAATCATATGGGGTTATCATATGCTAAGTTGTAATAAAAGAAGGAAATTGGGTATTTTATAAAACTATGAAAGCAAACACAGGAGATTTAGTGAGTTTTTGTAATAAGGGGAATGAAAAAGCATTTTTAGAAGTAAGATTTGAACACGGACCCAATAAAGCGGTTAAGCCTAAAGGCCAATCCATGAGAGCCTAACAATTTCGTCTCCGTGCGGAGACACGAGCACGGAAACTCGGACATGGACCGTATATTCGCCCGTGCCTCCACTCACCCGGGCACGCGGGAGGTTCGCGCCTCCTCACGAAGACCAGGTGTTTGGTTGTGGTCTACACACGTTATAAGTTGAATTTGGGAAATTGTTTCTCTTTAGCAACTTTAATTTCTCACCCATATAAACGTAAACTTTTTTTCTGATTTAACTGATAGACAGGGAAAAGAAGACACAAATTTTGGGAAGAAAATAGACTGATTCCATTAATGTTGATAACAAAAACATATACAAAAGATAAGTTAGATAATGATGTAGTTATCATGTTCGATATACATCATTTTTCAACATTAACATGTTTTCATCATTTTTTCCACGTATATACAACAAAAGTAGAGGCATGTCTTATAACAAACAAAATAAAACAGAGGACAAACTGTGCCTCTCAAAAGCATTTCCAAAAGATATTTCAATCCTCATTTACTCCATTTTTTCTTTTTCAGGATCTGTGCCTGGGAGTTTTGAATTTTTGTTTTCATCACAATCAACCTTCAAAGTGGACGAATCATACGAAGACTTAAATAGACCCCTCTTCGCTGGAGGTGACCAATCTTCTTGGCAGTCTGTGTCAATGATGTTGTTAGCCGGTGTAGCTGCCATAACTTCAACATTTGTCTGGCTTTCTTCTCCTAGATTTGTATGGTTTAGATCTGACACGAAAATGATGTCAAATTTGTAACTTGATGAAATGGGTTTAGTTTGCGTTTTTAAGTATAATGCTCTCTCAGTGTATTGCATTTTTTTGAATGACCTCTAGGAATATTGACTGTGATCCCTGTATGTTGATCATGTTAATTGTCATTTCAATAAAATAAGGCAAAATGATAAGTTAGGTTGAAGTTCTTATAGAATTGGTTTGTTCCATCAGGGATTGTGAATATGTAAACAGCAATTTCTCAGCGGGTTCACCAATTGCACTTGCATTAAGTGAACCTGTCACATCTGAGAGTTGCACATATGCTCTAGCCCTATCGTGAGTAATATTTGAGTATTAGTAAATGAAAACATGAGGAAAAAATAAAGACATGGAAAATGGGAAGATTGACTAGTGATTAGTACTGAGGGTTGCAAGCCATGTACCAAGATTTGTTATTGATAGTGTCTGTGGTTGCTGTGTCGTTTACCCAATAAAACTTTCGTTGTTAAGACAAATTATTTTTATAGGAAAAATGAAGGGTATAAATGGGTTTATCTTCTGTATATATTCGGAAAAAATGAGAATAGAAGATGCTTATAGTTACCACTAAGAGGCGTCCCTGAAGATTATGAATTGGAGTAAATTTACTACGTACAGGTGGAGAAAGAGTCATCGTGCTTTTGTCCATGTATAATTTTTTCAACATTAAACCGTCTATTTTCATGGAATTGTCTTTCACCCTTAGAGAATAAGTTGCTACATTAGTTAGTAAGTGTGGCAATGATAAGTGGATAGAAAAACAGAATAAAATATAACAATTTTTACGTACCATTTTGCGGTTTGTTTTACTTCATTGAAAGATGTATTCATGAAGAAAGTGCTATGAACTTTTGTAGACAATTTCAAACCTAATAATATATAACAAAGCAGTCACATAATGTGAAGAATATAATGTGAAGAAGATAGTATACCAAATAGAATATACAAAATACAAAGTACAACATACCAGATGTAACTTACGAAAGAAGGATGTAACTTTGAGATGTGTTGCAAAGATGACTGATTTTTTGTCAATGTTGTCTGCTAGTAGCACACATTCTCTATCAACAAATGAATCCCAAAGTGTTAGCATCATTGTTTTGAAATTCTTTCAAGAAGTATGACATCTTGTACCCATGTTTGGCTGCCATCTTTTGATTGAATCATACGCTTAGGAGTGATATCAATTGCAACTACAAGTATATTTACAATAAAAGGATAGACTTTATATTTCTAAACTTTCATTATTTGTATCTTTGTACGATGAGTGTATAATTTTATTTGAATGTACATGTACAGGTGCAGGTGCTTACTTAAATATGCATCTGTATCCATGTAGTGTTCGACCTCGTGTAAAGGTGTTAGATGATAGTTTGAAAAAACAAATTTCAGGTTATCTTCGTTTACTTCTTCTACACGAGTTTCTCCTGATATTGTCCATTGGAGAGATCCACTTGAATATTTGTAGTTAGCCATATTGTTCTTCACATAAGCTTTTGAAATTGCATAACTTTTTTTGAGACTGATCCTCAAAAGTAGTGATGTTGGAATCATATAAGCTAGCTTGGATAGTATTACCCTGGAAAAGAATTTGTATTAAAACCATGAGAAGCTGAAGAGTTTCAAAATGAAGACAATAGATAATAACTAAATCTAAAACCTATATGTATAATGAATAATGAATAAGACTTACCTGAGTATCCATTAACATCAAATTTTGGTATCTTCCATTGCCTTGCTTTGAAGGCTTTGGTGATTGTTTTTCTACCACAATGATCTTAGCTCTCCACTTTTTGATTGTTTGAAACAATTTCTGGTATTAGTTGATATTGTTCTTCCGTTCTAGGGGTGTATTGTATTTTTCTTGGAAATGAATGTTGGGTTTTTTTTGGAAAGCTGATGAAGCCTAATAATCGGATGAGGCCTTTTTATAAACAAGTGTAGTATGTGTGTACAATAATTTGTCAATCAAAGTTTTAAATATATCAGTATGAGTATATAAGTAAATTAGAGGTATAGGCAAGTAAATCAGTGATTGTTGAAATTTCATCAAGGTATGGACAAGTAAATCAATGCAGTGAAACTCCATCAAGTACAAGCCATATATACGTAAGATTACATCTTACTATTTGATTATTACACGTAAAGGTAGCTGGTGGAAGAAAATCATTTCACTGAAATATATGACTATTATATGAGATTGCTGAATTGTATAAGATTGGCCAGGTATAAAAATGAATATAAATATCAAAATTTTTTTACAGTAAGAGAAGATAGTAATGAAAAAATGGCTAGGAAGCGTGCGTGGAGACATCGTGGCTCCACGATGTGCAGAGACACGACTGCACATTATGGGGTCTCCCCGTGGTGTGCGGAGAAAGTCTCCTTGCGCGCGGAGACATGGTGTCTCCTCGCACGTGGGAGAGACCATGTCTCTGCGTGCACGGAGAAAGGCTCCGCGCACGCGGAGACACCGTGTCTCAACGTGCGCGGAGCCTTGCACGCGGATGTCTCCGAGCATGCGGAAAATTTTTTCGCGTATGCAGAGACACAGTCTCCGCACACTGCGGATGGAGATGCATCCCCTTTTAGGACACTACTTTTTTGGTCGGCAATTGGGTGTAGAAATCTAAAAATACATTAGTTTTAGAAATATGATTCAACAAAAGTTACAGACCATTACCAAAGATAGCATTAGAAGAGTGTTGAATCTCTCTACTCTACTGTGAGACAACTAATTATNACTACTTTTTTGGTCGGCAATTGGGTGTAGAAATCTAAAAATACATTAGTTTTAGAAATATGATTCAACAAAAGTTACAGACCATTACCAAAGATAGCATTAGAAGAGTGTTGAATCTCTCTACTCTACTGTGAGACAACTAATTATAGCACAAGTTCCAATTTATCTTTTATCATGACATATGAGCAAACCTTGTCATAGAATACAAAGGATGAATGACTAGCCCGAATGCTAATTTGTCTTATGAATAAATTGGCAAAATTTAACAAGCTAATTTGATGCCATAACTTAAACTCAAATAATCTATCAATCATAATCATAAGGAATGTAGCATATTAGATTCTTCTATGCATTTGATATGCTCGATTGAATAACTTAATGATGATTAAAAAAAACATATAGCAGAATTCTAACCAAGTATATTTTTATTTATTGGACCGAAATGGTATAAGAATTGCATAAATGGTTAATTGGTATGTATTAAATCCAAGATTTCATGATAAACAATATTTTTTGTGCAACAAGTATGTAATTTATGTTTCACAGAAGGTTTGATCAAAACTTTTATATTTCCTCTTGTTCTATCCCTGGAAAATGCAGCATATAATTGACCGTGTGAGAATACGGGTTCAGGAACATATAAGTCAACAAAATCTAGAGTTTGACCTTGAGCTTTGTTAATAGTCATAGCAAAACAAGGACACACTGGGAAATGAGTTCTTTTAAATGGCACTGACCGTCTCGCTTTCAAGTGGAATGAATGTAATCATAGGTAAAAATACTAGTTTTCCACGAAATTCTCATGTTCCAATCTAAGCTAAAATTACATTTTGTTTAAAGTCACGACAAATAAGTCTAGTCCCGTTGCATAAACTTTCAGAATGATTAATATTTCTGATCAACATAATTGGATAATTTTTTTCAGCACGAGTTCATGTGGAGGGATACCATTTGGAGTTAGACTGTTTAAAAACTCTTCATGAATAAATCCTTCACTTTTATCAATGACTCCATCAAAACTAAAATATATAAATTTCTCTCCTGGAATGTCTTTAAGTAACATATTATTTATTAAATCTATGTATTTATTTTTTGGGGTTAATATAATTCTACTAAAATATATAAATTTCTCTCCTGGAATGTCTTTAAGTAACATATTATTTATTAAATCTACGTATTCATTTTTTGGGGTTAATATAACGCTATTAATCATCCTATTTAAATTTTCCGCATAATTTTCTATATTTGGGTGTAACATATTATTTATTAAATCTACGTATTCATTTTTTGGGGTTAATATAATTCTATACACCATAATATTTAAGTTATCACCATATCTCTGGAAATTGGGAAACACGATGTTAATTAATTCTCCTAATGACTTTAATTCCTCTTTGAAATTGATAATGATATCTTCAGGAATCTTAATTATTTGGCATGAATGTTCTTTCTCAATTCCGTTTCCAATGTTAAGTAAATATTCACAAAAGAAAGGATGAAATTTAGTTATCATATTTTGAAGTAATGGTAGTTGTATAAAAGAATACCATAAATGTGAAAAAACTAAACTTGCCTTCATTATATCGTCCTTCGTACCTCTCTCCACAACTAGTAAAACCTGGCGAAAATCTCCTCCACACAATGACTTTTCTATCGAATGGTAATTGACATTCAGTAATGTCTCTTAACAATTTATTTAAAGCTTCAAAAGCATATTTATGAACCAATGGTGCTTCATCCCATATAATTAGCTTAGTCATCAATAAAAGTTTACCAAGTGCAGATTCTTTACAGACATATTTGAGCCTATTTCAAGCGAAATTTTGAATCGTGAATGTCATGTTCGACCAGCTGGTAATAAAGATGCAGCCACACCTGATGATGCAATTGTTAATGCAATAAGATTTCGAGATCGTACATCAACAATAATTGCTTTGTATAAATATGTTTTCCCGGTACCACCTGGACCATCAATGAAAAAATTTCATTCTTACCATTTAAAACACACGCTAGAATAATATCATAAGCAGTTTGTTGCTCTTTATTTAAATTTTTAGTACAACGGATGTGTATCCCAACATTAATATTTGTAGTTTCTTCAGCAACCATAATTTCAAACATATCACAATCGTTGGCAGAAAAATCAAAATCTACAAAGCAGTAATCCTTTATACTTTTACCAACATTTTCTAGCAAAGAATTTATACAATGCAAAGATTTCATCTCAGCATCATGTTGTGTCAGACCTCTATGTAAATAATCTTTTATCATAAAATGTTTAAATTTATCCCACAAACTTTGCGGACTTGTTGGGATACATAAAGTTAACCCATTGGCAAACAATCGGCGCAATAGTATTGTCATTTGATAAGGAATCGCTTCAGTTAAACATATCTCAGAATAATTATTTCCATTGACGAGACCATAGAAAAGTGATGTTTCACGATAAGTAGTCAAAAGAACACCATTAATTATTCTCAAATCTTCAAAAGACTTTGGTCCTCTTATATGATTTAGTAACACTCGTAAAAATTGCCTCTAACCTCAATGGATTAGCATTGACTATTCTGCCGATAACATTTTTCTGTTTTCGAGGAGTCCAAATTCACATGGATGCATTCCACACAAAATGTGTAGGAAATTATTTGTAGAGTAATGTCCTGGCCTTTTGATTTGACATATTTTTTTTTTAAAAAAATTCTGTTAACATTGTTCGGTGAGCGAACTCCTTATTTATAACTTTTGATAAATCATCTGTGTTATTGTATGTAACTAATTGAGCATCCTTAGTAAGTAACTGTAAAGAAACAATTGTATGAGAGATATCAAATAAATCAAAGCTAAATATCCTCCACATACCTTCAGGTGCAGATATCCACCTAACTGATTGGTAATTTGTAATCTTATCAATAAAGTACTCATTTGTTTCTTTATTTAGAGAAAATAAATAAAAATGAATCCAATCATGCCCTTTATGTACGTACTTGTATAAATATTTAATAGCTTTAACAGAAGAGCATATCTCTACATTAATGTGGCAATCATATTTAGCTAAAATGTAAGGATTATATGGTACAACACATCTATTGTCTAATAAACAACCTCTTACTTTAACACTTATACCATTATTACGATATTTATAAAGTGGGTACGAATCATTACCTAACGAAGTATGTTGAATGTATTCTTTTGGGTATTTACTTTTACATACATAATTGTTGTCCATGCACAAATTGTTAGGATTCAAATTACCACAAGGACCATGCATCATATGTTTCCCAACAACAGCATGTAAGTGAGGGTACTTATTTCCGTCTGGTATTTCACACGAGACAATTTCATCAACTTGTGAAGGGTTTCTAATCTTAACATTTTTTTTTAAATATCAGGAGGAAATGAGCATGAGGTAATCCTCTTTTTTTGGAATTCAATTACATAAACATATGCAACTATAGGATCTAACAATTCTTTCTTAATCAAATCTATTTTCAGTTCTTCAAGCTTGGCACGAAATATGCGTACTAACAAATCTGGCCTATTTTGTACTTCGTCATTATGTTTTAATTCACATTTTATTTCAGGTCAATTTGGATTACATGTCATTGTCAAAAAGACATCACATTTTCCATATCTTTGAACTAAACACATTGCATTCACATATCTTTTAGTCATATTTCTAGGACCACCAATAAATCCAACATGCAAAACAATTGATTTGCCAATTTTATGACCTCTATTCTCACAATTTTGTATACTGTATACAATTTTCTGATAAAGTTCAGCTCTTATAGCTCTTTGATTATTGCAAAAAAAGTCTAATCTTGCAATTTCAATTTTAACATACATGTCCACTACATATTGCTGTAGAAGTCTGTTAGTATGTAGAAGGACATAATTGCCTACAAACCTTATTTGAATTTTGTAACAGTAATACTCCCGGCATGAGACAGTCATTCGTTTCTTTCTTGCCTTTAAAACTACAAAAAATTAAAAACAAAAAAAAGCCGAAGATAAATAATTTATTTAATAAGGAATAAATCACTATAATTAACCATAATTAATAAAATTTGCCATGATCTTTTATTTCCAAAAGTTGATCCGCTGAATTCACGTCATGAACGTCTACTAAATTTTGAGGGAGTTGAACTTGTGAATCATTGAGGTTTACCTTCTCAATACCTTCATGCCATCCAAGTTCTCCATATGGGAAAAGTAATGGATATAGAAGTGGATCATAACAACCATAATAGTATTGAACTTTATATGTATAACCTGAATGTCCATAAATTAATAAATATCGAGGTCGAATATTTACAAATAGGTCTTCATCAACCCAAACTACATCCACTTGTTCTGATGTTGGCATGTTATATATTCTTTGATCGAGAGATGGAATACACTTCAGTAAAATACAACATGATTCTATATCACTAACGTCACTCAATGATCAGAAGAAGTTATAATATGGATTTTTTTGTAAAATATTTATCAACTTTCTCAAAGTCAATTCACAAAACTTGTCTGAACTGTTGAGTCTATTATGGGTTTCATTTTGAGTATCATAGAAGTATAGCTGTAAATATGCAAGATCTCCATCAATGGGTACAAGTGGGTTTATGAAATAGTACACTTGTCTTTGAACTCTGAAAGTGTAAACACCTTTATTATTTTTACACAATTCTCTATCATATTTAACCCCGAAGGAAGTGAATGCAAAATGATTATTGTAACTATGAACAACTTTTTTAAAAGCCAAAGCCTCTTCTGATTTAGAAGTAAATAAATCATATAATTCAGGAGGCATATTATGTAACAATTTCTCCCTCATATCACAACAACAAAAGCACTTGGTTTCTCTACAAATTGTACAGAATGGAAAGACATAATGTTCAATAGGAATACTTTTTGCATTATTTCTTTCAATACATTCATCAGAAAATCAATATTTGATGCACATTCATATAGTAGATGATTACTTTCATGTGGATTCTCAGTAAAACTGTTTTCGTCAACAGTTAAATTCGTAGTATAACCTGAGGAAAAGGGAAAAAGTAATAAAAAAGATAAGGTACATATAAAAAAAAAAAAACCAAAGGAGCAATGACAATGGCAATGGCAATGGGAGGTAGATTTTAGAAAGTTTGATATTGCAAACAATTGAAGTACTGGAAAATATTGCATACAAGCATAACACTAAACTAAAACAACAAAGGAAAATCTAAGCGAAAATCAAAGAATTTCATAATTAGAATCTATGCGCTCAGCTCACTAGTGCTTGTAGAAACTTCATCAATTGCAAACAAGGATAAAGTAAATAAATTAACGAAGAATAATGAATTGAATATAAGGGTAATGAAATGTAGATGATTAAAAAATACAGGAAAACATGTGCAAGATTGTAAGTTGAGCCTAAAATATTAAGAAAGACAAACATGTTAATCTGAAGCTTCATGCACGTCGATCATGTTGCACTTCATGTATTAGATATTTTTCGGTTGAACATTCTGTGATTCGTGCACGCCTATTACTAAACCAATTGCGGACATTTTTTTTCAGAGATATAAGTATGCAAAGAAAATCGAGAGACTATTTGTACAATTTCTGCGTTGCTTGGAGTTTTATTCCCTCCATCAAATATGCATTGAAGAATATCAAGCTGAGCAGATGTAGCCAAATAATCATCAATACAAATATTTCTGACTTTAAAATTTGATGGAAAGCCACTTCATTTAGAAAGTAAATAAATTAACTTTCATTTTTAAAAAAAGGTATTAATCTGAATTCCAGGATTCTTAAAGACTATTAATGCCGTTTCCATAAAATAATCAACATGTGATTTCATAAGTTTTGTTATAGCAAAAGTGTGCTTTCTACACTACTTCATTTTCTCATTGCATTTTCTTAAATTTAGTTATGTAAGTTAGCAAAAATATGTATAATAAGTAAAATGAAGCCACAGAATTAAAGATTTCATTATCACCTTGAGATAAGGCTTGCCTTCCCTTTTTCTTGCTTGCTGATTCCTGCCAAAGCTAAATTGTAAATCAAATTATACATATTAGATATATTATAATTGAACAAATTCAGTATTTGCATTGCACGCACCAAATTTTGAAAATTAATAGTGAAATTCATCTTCGGCTTCAGAAATTGTGAATGCTATGTTTGTGTGGAGATCAAAGGAATGTATGTGTGAGTAGATTGAGAAAATGTGTCTGACGATAGATTGAAAAGGCATTGCGAGATGACGTATAAAAATGGAGGAATGACAATTAAACGAAGTACATACATCTTGTCAACTTATTAATATATAATATAAGTTAAAATGAATGAAAAAAAGAAAAAAAAATTGGGAGGCGAAAGCTTTCGCGCAGCGCGGAGACTCCTCTCCAAACTCTCCGTGCTGCACGGAGAGGCACTCCGCACTGCGTGGAGGCTCCCGCATCCCTTTTTGTTGTTATAATTCCGTAAAACCTATCCTTATTTTAAATAATTTTCTTATTTTTTATTCATCTAAATAACTAGTTTTAAATGTTTTTGAATTGGTAAACAAAACTGCATGCATTCCATTGTTTGTTTAGTAAACATGTTTAACTACCTAACAAAACATTTTACACTTAGTAATTTTAATAAAAATTTAGTATACAGAAATTTAAACCTTCATGAGTTAAAACACAATTTCATTTACATCCATCTGTCAACTTTCAAAACTTTTAGACTTTTAAAGCAAGAGAAGAGAAAGAAAGAATCGCTTTGTATATATCTACACACCTAAAATAAAGTTATTGTTACAATTTCCCTATTTGATATAACTAAGGAAGAACTGCCTAATTGAATAGGAGAAAGGAAGAATTGTCTTGTATATATCCACACACTGCTATTGTTACAATTTCCTGATTTGCTATAACAAAGGAAGAATTGCCTTAAATATTCAAATTACACATACTTCAACAATAAAGAAATAACAACATTGGCAGGACATTTGATACAATGTTATTAGTCTACAATGCCTTCTTAATAAAGTCATTTGGGTATTCGTTTAGTCCATCTGGTAATTCCGCTGCTAGCCATCATTGCATTATTGCATTAGGAAAAATAAATAACACACCTGTCTTCATAGCATGCTCCATGTCTCAGCACTCTTTATACATCTTATCAAATGAATGTTCAACCCATAAGTTGATGAGAAACATATCATAAAAAAAAAAAAAAAAGGTGAATATAACCTATTTCAGACTATCTTCTCGGTGTTGCCTTTAAACTTTAACTAAGCCAAGTTAGCAGCATTTCTAGCCTCTAACTCAAAACAACTCATTTTCTAGAATGAGGAAGCAGAATATCAACTTATAATTAAATTAGAATGTAACATAAAAGATAAATAATGTGCATACTTTTGGGAGTTTTTTCAGCTGTGTTCTTCAGCATGCATATGATGCTGATGAGTAACAGATATTTCGTGCAAATATGGTTATCCAAAATCAATGAAGATGTAGAAAGTATTGATTACAATAAATGTCCACTACAATCTTTCGTCTGTATATAGTCATCCTGTCTGGAGAAACTAATTCTATTGGATAACCAAAAATGAAGCATTCTATGTATTTTAGCAAAAAAATTACACAGTTTGGCCTATGGAAGAAAAAGTTTTATGTTTGATTAAATTAGCCATGAATATAAATATAAAATTAAAGTAAGCAGAAAAAGAAGTAAAAACTATTCACCCATTATTTGCACAAGGCAGGTAGGGAATGATTTCTACCTCCATCTGTTTATTTCTATTTTTCCTTATAACTGGGCTGATGAAAACCTCAGACAACAACAATATTTGGACCACATTTAATGCTGCATTTGCATGCGCCATGACCTATTGTGTGGTATGAATACTGTGGCTACAATCATATATTTGGAATTTTCATTCTCGAAAATTCACAAGAAAGAGATACCAACTGTTGTCTGGATATGAACATGGTATTAATAAATAATTACATGCTAACCATAGGTGACCAACTGATGGTAAATTGTCATTTACGTATTCTTCTAGAAGAATAACATCCAGTGGCTGTTTACTTTGAGTTCCTTCTTTTACGTTTCTCTGCATCATCAACTAGCGAGTGCATTTGGTTTCAAATTTGAAATCTAGAATTGCATATTCCTTTGAAACAAGGGTGCAACCGTCTTTGTTAAGTCACCTTAACAGTTTTAACTCCAGGTCAATATTCTAATAGAATAAATAAATGTGAATGAAATATATTAAGTAATAGAATAAATAAGTATAAATAAAATATATTAAGTATGTAAAGAAATATATTATGATAAATACTAACCAAAATATTCATATCTTGTGTTGTATCCATTATAGCTTTCAACGTGTCTCTGCTGTACAAATGGCCAGTTCCATCGACCCAATATGCACTACATAACATAATTGAAATTAGTTTCAAACTAATCAAAGTAAGGTTATAATATTCAAGTTAGACTGGTTACCTGGATGGATTCTTTAGTACCCAATCTCAAACTATGGTGTATCTGTCTATAGGATAATCTTCCAAAGTATGACCCGCCATTGAAGACTGTATCTTTTTTCTTTTACCTTTTTTTTTTTTCTTTCGTTAACCTTTCAACATCCTCCATCTGTTAGATGTCGAGGCATCCTTTGGAACTAGAGTCCTATAGATAGGAACATCCTGTTGGAGGGAAGCTATAACAGCTTCTATACTTGATTCCCATTTATTTAGCATATTACTATTTTTTCATCGATGTAAGATCTCACTGAAATCAAACCGGTATCTACGTAATTTTGCATGCTAGACTGCATGTCTTGGTAGGGTTGTTGCTGCCACTGTTGCTGTTGTTCAAAGTGGTCTTGCTGCTATTTCTGCTACTGTTCAAACAATTGTTGCTACTTGCGAATAATTGCTTCGTAGTGGCTTTCCATTCTTCTTGATTTTTCAACAATGTTTGTTTCAAGCTTGCACAAACCTGATACATCTGATACTACATGCTACCTATATACATTCAGCATCTCCTCCATTTCTTTTCTAGTTACATAATTGGAGCCAATAGAAGTAAAACTTGGGTTAGCTCCAACCGAAGTATATGTTATAGGATCAAGCATGTTGTCAGTGGCACCTGGGATTTGTTGTGCTACATTGTTGATATCTTTATCCACAATGGCATCTAGTATACTATGTTGATTGTCATGTGGCAGTGAAAGAGTTGTATACCACATCGTTTGCAATTCTTTCTCAGTAGGCTCTAAGACTACAATCATTTGAATCTATCATTAAAATACTCAAATGATTTGTTGTGACTTTTTTGTGGAGAAAGACAAAGAAACATAATATTATGAATGTAATAAACAAACATAATTAAATAATTTAATTACCTCTTCATTAGCTAAAAATGCCTAACTTTTTTTCTCAGTTAAAATTTTATTCGACTTCCATCTATGCATTCTTGGAGTCTGTAATGTTTTGTATCTGCGACGACTAAATTTTTGTCCAATATGTGGAAAACCTTCGTAGATCCAATACTAAAACGTAATCGAATATAAATTTTAGATACGAACAAACTAAATTATATATCAATTATTTTTAAATTGGTGAAAAATAAAATAATGGAAGAAAATACCTGGAATGCAAGTGGATATCCATATAAAGCATATTTACATTCATTTTGCTGATTTTGTAGTCTCCGTACTCTTTCTATTTATGATTCTTGTAGTGAGTTTAATAAGACAAAATATGCTCTGCGCCCCCACGGATACTCAAGGAATTCGTTAAGCTGTTCAACCATGCCTAGAGTTCTGTAATTTGAGTGAAGCTCCTTCTTCTTCTTCTTGAATGCGAGTGAAATTTGAGTGAATGTTTGTATGACTATGTGTCAAAGGTTGTTAGGCATAAATGTGTTGTGTATTTAATTTAACATTAGACATATATACGAGCATTTAATGAATTAGATAAACATCGCATTTTATTTATAATCATATGAGCACTTAATGAAGTAGATGAACATCGCATTTTATTTATAATCTCTGCACCGAGAAAGTCTCAGCACGAAGACACGACCACCATTTCTTGAAATCTCTCGTCTGATGCAAAATCGTGGTGGTAGCATAGATGACTCTGTGCACAAACACCATTTGTAGAATAAAAAATTTCAACCCTAATCAACATTATTAAATCACCATACAATAATAAGAAATTCACATTCTGAAATTGAATCAACACTGCCAACAAACGGACATCAATTCGAAATTACATCTATATGATAACTGTAGAACTGAAATCGAACCAACATCGCCATAATACAAACAGATGAAGTTCAAATAAAAGTTACATTTATCATAATCCGAAGTCTCAACCACAAAATAAACGTTCTTCATAAAAATAAATCAAACCATAAAGTAAAAATGGAGATGGGTGGAGGATATTTGCTAGACATCACAAAGGAGGATGACAAAACAGTAACATGAAGGGGGGAAATGGAGATGGACATATATTTGGAGGGCTGAAACGGTGAAAATTGCGAGGACAAAGAAGTTCAATTAGAAATTACATTTATCATAATCCGAAGTTTCAACCACAAAATGAATGTTCTTCATAAAAATAAATCAAACCATAAAGTAAAAATGGAGATGGGTGGAGGATATTTGCTGGACATCACAAGGGAGGATGACAAAACAGTAACATGAATGGGGAAAATGGAGATGGACATATATTTGGAGGGCTAGAGCGGTGAAAATTGCGAGGACAAACAGACGAAGTTCAATTAGAAATTACATCTATCATAATCCGAAGTTTCAACCACAAAACAAATGTTCTTCATAAAAATAAATCAAACCATAAAGTAAAAATGGAGATGGGTGGAGGATATTTTGCTGGACATCACAAGGAAAGATGACAAAACAGTAACGTGCAAGGGGGAAATGGAGATGGACATATAATTGGAGGGCTGGAGCGGTGAAAATTGCGAGGACAAACAGTAACAGGGCATTGGTTACTATTGCATCCACAGTAGACGGGAAACTGTCTTTTTTAATATAGTAGGATATGCTAATACGTTGATAATTTTACACATTTCATGTCCATTTGTGATGGGAAAAGTAATCCCACGAAAAGCATCCTCATCAAAGGAAAAGTAATCCCACGAAAGTAATCTCAATTAACCTTTTGTAATAATTTCTTGATTTACGTTGACGATGGATATTCTTATGTCCTAGGCTTTTTTTTAAAGGATAAAATCATCATACTTTTATCTACAATGGGATTACATCTTTATGGAGATTATGAATAGATAAAATAGAAGACATAACAAGAATACCAATTAAGAATGTATTAGCATAGAAATATCTCCATCTCCTATATAACCTATAGCTTCGTGTATTATCTTGATCTAATTTACAAATAATCCTAAAAATCTAAACTGCATAAGTAATCTTGCATAACTTTCGTATACATCAAAAGGATTTAAGATTGCATTTTAAAATTATAAATTAAATGAGAAAGTTTACATTAAATGACTAGAAGGCTTCAAATTAAAAGCACAATACATTTCAATACAAACAAACCGAACCGTATCGAATGAAAAGTTTTGTACATTTCATAAATCACCAAATCTGAACGATAACAAATGGAAGAGGTATTAGCATATCATGTAAGATTGTAAAAATATTATATCAAGATGAATAAACACTTTGCACATAATTAATATCTCATCTTATATTTTCTTTAAAACTCTTTGAAATTAAGCATTTTTCCTTGGTTTTAAAAATCTTCACTTCTTTCTTTTCTTTTCTTTATAAAACTTAGAGAGAATTTTGAGATGAAATGATAAGTGTTATCCCCCTAAAATAAAAGCTCCAAATCAGCACTCTGCGTAGACTGTCACGTAAGCAATATACCCACATAAGCAGCCACGAATTCCCAGTAGCCAAGATGACAAAGGGCCATCTGGAAATACGACAGGGAGGGCCAATAAAGCCAAAGTCAAAGATAAATGCGGCTGTCCGAGGCTCCTTCAAGTGCCGAAGTACTGATCTATCCGATGTCTCTTCAGCCCCAAATAGTAAGTAGCTATATAGAGTCATCCCAAACAAACGCAGAGGCTCCTTGTATCCGAAGCGCCGAAGTTCCAAAGCCCTTTTGCAGAGGCCCCTCCACACTTTCCAAAGCTCAAGCCAATGAATGCTAAAGCCAACGCAACCTCATAACAAGATTCGATGATCTATTAGGATTGATTGATGTGATGTCTGTAGTAAAGTGTGTGTGGTTTTAGCATTTGCACGTCACCGTGTCAGCCTACTACTAGGGTGGCTAACCCTTTGTCAAACATTAAATGTAATGAGTAAACGGTGATGTGAAGTCTCAGTTTAGGAGATGCTGCCACGTGAATTTGAATCCAACGACCACCACGTCGTCTAGACTAGTATAAATAGTTTCACCCTTGTATAGACAAGGAGGGGGGCATTAAAATATAAGAGGAAGAGAAAAACACGAAATAAGAGGGATATTGTGAAACTTTTCAGAAGGATTTACATGCCTGATTCCTTACATATTTTTCACAAATACAATAGCAAATAGATTAAGATTCAAATACAAATGTGTAATCATTTTTACACCATATCTATCCTTTCACATATTCCATGAAAAGAGAGAAATCCAATATCGAAGACTGATTGGGTGTTCGTTGATAGCGCGAATACCACTGTAATCATACCACCGAGGTCCGAACATCTCTGTCTCTTGTCGAAAAGTGCCTCTCGCATTCATTCCAGTCAAACTACCGATTCAATTCCGGTATAAACGCGTCGATCCATACTGACGTGGCAAGAGTGGGCCCGATATCTGTTGAGTTCATTTTTTGGGGTTAACAGATTGGCACCGTTTATGGGAATTTCTTACATTTAACCACCAAAAACATGTGAGAGAAAAGCCAGATTACGTCTGTATAGATTTGGTGAAAGAAGGCTCTTGTCCTTAAAAAAAGAACGACTAAAAACTCGACACTCTTGAGGAAAGGGACAAAATAGCTTGTTAAACAATCAAAGGATGAGTTCCACTAACGAGACTTCCCCTAGAAGGACGAGGAAATTCCCTGAAGAAGGGAAACCTTCCCATGCCGCCCCAGCACCCCGTACGTGACCTTTCATGCGAAGAAGGGGAGGTTCCAGAGGAGGAGGTAGGGTCGCAGCCAGACTTACCAGGGAAATGGTTACCATGGCCGCCAACATGAGAAATATCACATAGCAGAATATGGCCATGCATGAAATACTGATGAACATGCAGGGACATGAAGGCTATCAAGCCCCTCAATACCAATACACAGCCCCTGAAAACATTTTTCCTTAGACCCAAACATATTATCAGGAGGAAAACGAGGTTCAGAGCCAGAAGGATAGACATCATTATGGAATGGGGCTTTCCAGGAAAGAGTAGCCGAAATGGATTCCTCAACCAACTATGTCGCGAAAGGACCGCGAGAAGCTCCATTCGATCTTCTTTCGGATTATGAACAAAAAGATAGGCCCCAAAGGTCTGCGAGTGTTTTCGACAGAATAGGCCCAGGGGCACTTAGGAATAGGCGAGCTTTTTCACCCCAAGTGCCTAGAAATAGGCCAGTCTATTCTCCTTCTCCAATGCCTAGAAATAGGCAACATGAGCCTCGTCCAAATGAGGATTAGCCTATGTACCAAGGAGAGCCTCTGGCCCAACCCCCTAGAAATAGGCGCGAAAGGCGAGATCAAGCTAGAAATAAAGCAGGAACCTTCCAACTGCCCCCCCAACCATACCAAGGGGGTAACGAGGACCTAGATGGGCCTTAGAGGTCTTGTGATTTAGATGATGACGATGAACACTCTCCTTTCTCCGAAGTTATAAGAAATGCTCCCATGCTAAACCACTTTACACTCCATAAAATCCCAAAGTATGATGGGAGAGGCGACCTCGCAAAACACATGAACAATTACAAAATCCACATGAATTTGAAAGGGGCCACGCCAACCATGAAGTGTAGAGCCTTCACTTGACCTTAAGTGGAGCAGCGGAAACTTGATACACCAGGCTACCAGAAGGAAGCATCCGAAGTTGGC